>JAGDQP010011783.1:0-36520 GCA_022664845.1 Lepisma saccharinum
TGATACGTATTCTCTAAAAGCTTAGAACAACCCAAGTATCAATAACTGCAAAACATTTATAATGATATACAAGAAAGATTTCTTTTTCAATTGGCTACATTCAAACCTTCTGTTGTAGTTAGATGAATACAAGCGAAGTTCCGTAATTATTTTTGATGACTATATATCAGAGGATCAATGAGGTACGGAAATACTTTACACAGGGTAGGCATAAAGGAATGGATTGCTTTTAACTTAGCACAAACATATAGTAAAATTTAGACAACTTATTAGAGATAATGCAAACTTCTTATGTATATTTCGTCATGATAACACGAACTTAAATCATATTTATGAGTTTGTTGTTGGTGATATGTCATTTAATAGATTTAAAGATGTATGTTCAATAGCATGGAAGGAGCCCTACGGTTTTATAAAAATCGATATAACGAGAAAGTCGAACGATGAAAAGTATAGAAATAAAATTAATCATTTCTTAATAACCGAGTGACGTTTATGTTAATACGATCCAAATGTTATTACGTTTAACGTTTAGCGATTAATTGATGTACGTATGTACGTTACGTATGTTAAGTCTTCTTAAAATATCAAAGCGAATATAATAGTCTTTTTATAATGTCAAAGCGAAAATCGAATAACATTGAATTACAAAATCTCTCGGCGAAAATCGAATAATATTGAATTAGAAAATCTCTTGGCGAAACGCTTTAAAGATTGGAAAGAGAGTCACCGTAGCTATTATGAAAAGCAAAAACGAGAAGAGAAACCATTGATCGAGGCGATTGAGAGCTTAGGAAAAGAAATTAAAGGAGTAACCGATGACAATAGAAATCTAGTTACACAACCTATACCTGTAGCACAACAAAATACAAATAACTATCCACCAACACCATCAGAATCCGCATTTGAGAAACAGTTATTTGCTTCGCCTAAGACTAAAGAAACAAAATATGATGATGAGAAAGAAATTCAATTAGGTCCATTAGCGAGTCGATACTTGAGTACTAATAGGTCTGATAAAGATGAAGTATTTGGTTTATATTTTATTGATATAGATGGAGTAGTGCAGTGGAAGATTGGTAGTTATAATGTTTACTTTGATAATGATGATTTATTTAATTATATATAGTGAGAATAAGATCGCACATGATCCATCGTCTCTGATCTATGAAAAATTTAAAGAACAGAAAGCTTATGGGAGTTATACGTAAGCAACCGGTAGGCTTCAACGATGAAGATTACGTAACTTATAAGAAGATTTTAAAAATGACAAATGCTTTATATCAAAATAATAATCCGTCACAGAATAGAGTGAAATCAAGCTCCAGTGATAAGTATAAGCACTAATTAAACCTACTTGGCTTGAACTTAAAACTAAAGGTGAGGGTTTAAAAGGAAGGAAGCAAGGAAAGGGGATTAAGCGATATACAAGCATGCCGCAACAGTTTATTTGGATGGATGATGTTAGAAAATTAGTAGATAGATTATTAGTTATAGCTGGTGAAGCAGCAGCAGGGAATAAGAACTTTTATAATGAGAAAGTGACCATAATGGATATCATCATCTCGTTTATCTAATTTCATTGTTTCGAACCCAAAGGGATTAGGGTATTTCATAAAAATTATTCATATACTTCCACCAACATTCTGGCAAACTATTGAAGGTAAGAGCTTAGTGAATGATATTAATAAATTGCCCTTCGAATTACACCTCCCTGGCAATGAATTCTGTGGACCTGGCACACGTTTAGATGAAAGATTAGCGACAGGTGATCGCGGTATAACCAGATTAGATCAAGCATGTAGAGAGCATGATATTGCTTTTAAGAACTTTAAAAATCTATCAGATAGACATAGAGCAGATCAAGACTTAGAGTTTAGTTGTTAGCAAAGATTCTGGTTTAGGTGAAAAGTTAGCTTCATTGGGAGTAGCAATGACGATGAATACAAAACGAAAAATGGGATGGGGGTTATAATACTTGCTTTGGGTCTTGACAATGGGTTGCGTTCTTCTATATATAACGGAATTATATTTTTCTTTTTCATATATCTGGTGTAGTAAAAAGTAATCCATTATTTTGCCAATAGATGGCTTCAGTGATCTGTATCTCGCGTTGTATAAGTCCGATCGGGTTCAACGAGATGGCGTTCCAACGATGAGATTGCGTACTACAAACACTGTTCAGATAGTTGTGATGAGTTGACTCAGTGTTGTGTGAGCGCGCGTCAAAATGGACACTAGCAAAGAGAAAATACGCTATATTTTACAGTTTTTCTTCGATAAAGGCGAAAACGCAAGCCAGGCGGCTGCAAATGTGAATAGTGTTTATGGTCCTGATACTGTAACAGCCAATTACGCGCAATTTTGGTTTCGTCGATTCCGTGCCGGTAATTTTGACGTCAAAGATGTACCACGCACTGGAAGGCCACGTGTCGAAAATGTCGATAAAATCATGGACGTTGTCGCGTCCGACCGTCATGTAAGCACTGTTTCGATTGCCCAAGAGCTAAACATTGCACAAAAAACCGTGTGGAACCATTTGCATAAGGCTGGATACAAAAAGAAGCTTGATGTATGGGTGCCACACGAGTTAACGCAAAAAAACCTCATGGACCGAATTTCCATCTGCGAATCGCTGCTGAATCGCAACAAAAGCGACCCATTTCTGAAGCGGTTGGTGACTGGTGATGAAAAGTGGATCACTTACGACAACGTCACGCGAAAACGGTCGTGGTCGAAGCGCGGTGCGCCGGCGCAAACGGTGCCCAAGCTAGGATTGACGGCCAGGAAGGTTTTGCTGTGTGTTTGGTGGGATTGGCAGGGAATTATCTACTATGAGCTGCTCCCCTACGGCCAAACCCTTAACTCGGAACTATACTGTCAACAATTGGACCGTCTGAAGGCAGCAATCGCCCAGAAGCGCCCAGCTTTGGCCAATAGGAGAGGCATTGTGTTCCACCAGGACAACGCCAGGCCACACACATCGATAGTGACTCGCCAGAAGCTCCGGGAGCTTGGTTGGGAGGTTCTTATGCATCCACCTTATAGTCCGGACCTGGCACCGAGTGATTACCATCTGTTCCTGTCCATGGCGAACACGTTTGCTGGTGCAAAATTCGCGTCAAGAGAGGCTTGTGAACATCGACTGTCTCAATTTTTTGCCAATAGGGACAAGGGCTTCTATGAGAGAGGCATCATGATATTACCTTCCAAATGGCAACACGTTATCGAACAAAACGGCGCATATGTGACCTAAATCGGATCATTCTAACTATGGTAAGTCAAGCCTTCAATGTCATGCAAAAATAATGGATTACTTTTTACTACACCAAATATAATATAGTTTTGTTTATGATGAAGGTCAAAGGTGTAGTAGCATTTCATATCCCATTCCATGAACTGAAGTCATTAAACATTAATGACATTTTGAATAAAACACAACTTGCAAAGAAGCAAATATGCTTGATGAAGGGTCATAACATGGGTTTGATATTAAATCTAGTGCAGTTACAGAAACTTCGTAAACAACCAAAAACTGGTGGTTCAATATTTGCGATTCTTGCTGCATTGGGAACTGCTGGTAGTCTTGCAGGTGGTTCAGCAGCTATAGCTAAGGCAATAATAAATAGATGCAAAGAAAAATAAGAGCTGGAAGAACAGAAACGACATAACGAAGTTATGGAATCATCAATTCTAGCTAGAGGTAAAGGTCTTAAAAGGAAACAGAGAAAGAAGCTGTCACGAACAATTAAAAAAAAAAAAAAACACTTAATTGGCGCCCACCAATTATGATATCGAACGTATAGCTAAAGAATTAAATATAAAATGCTTGAGAGGTTTATTCATGTCGGACAATCTTCCATCTACACCACCCTTCCATCTACTGGAACGCATTGGATATGTTACTGGTATGAAAATAATAAAGCATATGTATTCGATTCATTTGGAGGAGTGCTTCCCAAGTCTTTGATTGAATATTTAAGACCTAGTAATATAATAGTTGAATATAATAGTGATCGAATACAACATTTTGATGGTGTGATTTGTGGCCACTTATGTATTAAACTATTAAAGTTTTTATCTGATGGATATAATTTTCAAACAATAGAAAGATTGAAACTTGGATAATGAGATTGATAATCAAAACTATAATTAGAAGGTGGCACTGATTGGATTCTATAGCATGTATCTAATACCAAATACAACGAAAAATAATAATACCTACTTCTATAAAGGAGAGAAATATAATAGTCCACCAGGGCAATATAATGCATCAACATTAGAAACAACACTACCCAAAGAGGTGCTTCTTAACCCTAGCACGTCCAAGGGTCGCACAAAGTGCCACAAATGAAAATATTCTCCTGACTCGCAAAAAATATTTGAGTAAGGAACCTGAAAACAATAGTTGTTATTTGGTTAGTGGTAATTCTCATTATGTATGTGCCGCTAAATTACTCGAATTCAATTGGTTTACTTAGGTCATTTTTAATAAAGTGGCACAAAGTGCAACCCTACTATACGATACGATAGCCACATATATATATATATATTTTTCATTTTCATTGATGACAGTTGGCACTCCTGATAGCTTTATCAGTATTCACATGTGCTATTTGAATGTTGCTATTGTTGTGATTAGTCAGCTTGGGTAGAATAAATTCTCAAGAAAAACAATTAGCTTAGCAAGTGCCACAACACTCTATATGGTGGTCATAACAAAAGGGTGAATATATGTGAAAAATTCTCAGTTTGAGGATTCAAACTAAAACTGCATCCCATGAGCACTCTAAATATGATAAATGAAGCTAGTGAAAAAAAAAAGTTGTTTCTCTGCTCTTGCATAGTAATAACTTATTTTGATTATACATTGTATATCAGTATATCTGGATTAAGTCCAAAAGATATTATCAAATTCATTTATGTAATTCTGTAAGTAATATTGAAAATTACATACCCGTATCAGTGCAAAAAAGACTTTCAAATAAATTGAAATAGTTCAATTTGCCCTTTAAACAATTCTTAAATTCTCTCAGTCCAAAAACAATTCACTAATGTAAGCAAAAGATACAGTGGCACAAAGTGCCACCCTAAATCCAGCACGGAACGGATCATGTCGTAGACATGCAAGAGTTAACGAAAATCATGTGACACGTAGCATAAAAGTTACACCATTTGCACAAAACTTCAATGTTGGAACCATTGGTAAGCTGTTAGGTTTAAAAAATAATACCGATCTCAAATCAGAAGAGACTCACGTGGAGCACTTTCTTCTCAAGTTCTTAAGTATTGAAACATTTAATATACACTGTAACCTAGAAAGAGGCATGACTATAGCAGATGACAAATACGAACATATAAAAACAAATATTATAGCAACATTTAAACCATTAACAAAGTTCTTAGAGCCAATTGCGTATGAACCTCAATATCCATTATTCTTTCATATTCAACAGTCATATACGTTCTATAGAAATAAGTGTGACAAATGAAAGGCATGAACAAGTTAGTTTTGGTGGTGCGATAACAAGCGCGATTCTTATGATTAAAGATGATTCTTAAAAAAAATTGAATATAATATAGTCTACTTTTTATTATAATGGAATTTATTGATGAGAGCTACGAGTATCAATCGTTCCCACTGTATCGTCGTACATTCAATAATTTAAATGAATCAAATACAGATATTGAGTTCGATATAAACGTTGGTGATGGCTTTATGCACCCTCATTACCCTGATTTATATATAAAGTTAAGTTATTGGTAGGGATGCTGGAGGAACATTTACAGCAGGACCAAATATTAAGCTGATATATAATTTTGTTCCGTATTGATTTTCTCAGGTGGCTCTCTGTTATTGATGTAATCGATTATCCATGGATCACTTCAACTGCTGTCGCTACATGTCGTTTCTCAAAGCCTGAGCTTCAATATTATAAGTTAGGTGCATTTATTAGTGATGAGATGCTTTCACGGAAAGAAAACACAGTACTATTCCCACTGCGTATACTGTTTGGTTTCTTTGGTGACTATAAAGAAATTATGTGGGAGTTTTCGAAAAACATTTAAGAGGCGTGCAAATAATGTTTTATTTTATCGGTGGAAAACAAAGAAAGCGTATGGTACTTTAGAGGATAATACACTAGCTCATGCGGGTAAACTTGTGATCACCTCAATGGAACTGAGAATGCCAATTGTAAAATACGAAAAGTTATGCGATGAAACTAAAACCTGATATACTCCGCAAGCCACAAATACCAATTCAGTTCCATACATATCAAAGTATTCAACGACATGTTTGGGGTTCTTATTTAGAGTTTGATATAACAACACAGTTCAATTCATTGCAGTTTGATATGCCCGATTTCGTAATTTTTCTCTTTCAAAGGATTCTAGCAAATTTGATCAATGTAAAGCTAGAAGTATTTATTTAAAAAATGGTCGTAATGAAATATTCCCTCGTGAGAACTTAAATCTATATCACAAAGGCTATTATTTGAAATTATTTGATAGCTATACGGCTTATAAGCGTGTGACACAAAAGAATACGGATATGATGTATACCCCAACAGAGTTTATAGAGAATCGGCCCATGTATCTTATTAATACAAGCAAACAAAAGCAAGTAGTAGTAAATGAAAGAAGTAACTAACTCTATGGCTTATGGAACTCGCAAGTTAATAGTCGCAGTAACAAACGATCGCCATTGGATTCTATCCTGGGCAACATCAAGCCAGTTTTTATCACGAACACCTAATTCCCAAAGATCTCTTCTAATATTGTCCTCCCATAGACATATCGGTCTTCCCAATGGCCTCCTTCCATCCGACCTTCCAAAACAGGATAGAATATAATCTTCGTTTTCCCCCATCCGAGCTACATGGCCTGCCCACCTTAGACTTCGCTATTTCATTATTTTTACTACATCTGGTGAATCGTACAGTCCGTGGAGTTCATTATGCAGTCTCCTCCACTCTCCAGTCATCTCGTCCTGTTTTGGCTGTATATCTTTCTCAAAACCTTATTTTCAAACACACGTAATTTACGTTCACCTGCTAGGGTCGTACTCCAACTTTCGCGCAACCGTAAAGTATTACCGGCAGAATAACCGTTTTGTATTTTTTTCAATTTTAACTTTCTTGATATTAATCGTGAGGTTAAAAGTTTCTGGACTGAATAGAAACACGCTTTGCCCGATACTAAACGGCTTTTTAATTCTTCCGTGACCTCGTTCTTGCTTGTTACGTACGCTCCCAAGTATTTCAATTTGTTTACTTTCTCTATGACCTCATCTCTAATTCTTAAATCTTTATTTCCTTCATTCACTGTGTTTCGGCTTGTTATCATGAATTTTGTTTTATCTATGTTTACCTGTAGACCTATCTCATCGCACGCTTCTAGTAAGACATCGGTGTTGCTTTATAGAGCATCTATATCGTCCCCTATTATATTTACATCATACGCGCATATGAACTGTTGATTCAAACCATTCAATGATAGTCCATTTTTGTTTCCTTCAATTTTTAAAATCGCATGTTCTAACGCAAAGTTAAACAGTAGTGGTGACAAAGCATAACCTTGTTTCAAACAGTTGCGTATCTTGAAACTATCTGACATATCCGTACTCTGCTTATGAGGTCGCTGAGACACATCTTCACTAGTTGAACCATTTTTTTCGGAATTCCAAATCGTATCAGGATACTGTATAACTTTTCCCTTTTGATAGAATCATATGCTTTCTTAAAATGAAGAACACATATTAAAATTATAGTGGACTTTCAAGAAGCAGTGCTTGCAAATACCTTTTGTACTGTGATACTAATAGCTTAAACCTCATATATTTATGATGTAAAGAATGAAAGGGTATTGGAGCAATTTTAGTAAAAGAATCAACACAATTATATCTAATGCAACTATAATCTAAAGCAAGTGTGCTTTATAATTAAAAAGTGACATTCCAGTATTCACCTTGAAGCTTACCAGGATATTAAAGATCCGAAGTCTACACATTCTCTAGTGGTTGCGAGTGTAGTACAGCATGCATACAGAAAAGTGTCAAGTAACTACTACATGCATTGATTTTCATTAAAAAAAAAAAAGTATCTGGTACTATACTATTTATTGCATATATGAAGTGATATTATATTACAATGAAATGGTTGAAATGACTTCGACGACATTTGAATGTTGAGGTTTCAACCAATACTGAAATTGGACAACGTTGCGTAATACGCAACCAGACTTCTCAATGGGATTATGATATGTACATGATTTTACACTAACATTGAAATTTAATGCGTTCAGAGAAGTACATCCTTTACCAGACTTCTCAATGGGATTATAATATGTACATGATTTTACACTAACATTGAAATTTAATGCGTTCAGAGAAGTACATCCTTGATCAGTTACATCTTTGACAATACTCAATTGAAATATCTTTTTGATCAAGTCAACATTTTCTTTACCTTTACAATAAAATAAAGCGTCAGGTTCACACATTAAATTCATCACTTTACGTAAATGAGCAACACTATACCCATTAGATGTATTTGACTTTAGTCCGTCAAAGTTTTGAGTTAACCACTCAGCTTGTTTTTGATAACCCAGAGATAATTCTGTAATTTCACCATGTGGTGAAATAAAATGCTGGCATCACAAGCCATTAGACAAAATTCTCTAATAATAAATTCATGACTGGATATTTTAAAACCTTGCATATCAATGGTGTCCTGGTTAGAACAATCATTTACACTTTGATCAGCAACACTAGCAAACTGCTGCTCTATGATTGTCGTAATCAATTGGGCTATGAATTCTCTATCTTTCATTAAAGCAATACATTTTTAAAAAAATGTAATTTTACCAATACTCACACGTCCTTGGCGTTGAAACACCTCATAATATTCATGAAACACTTTAGGATCATTACTATAATTAATTAAAGGTTTTGAAATCACTGAACCACTGTTAAACACATACATGCAGTCATGAGTCGTTTTTATATTGCATCCACTGTACAAAATTGGACTGTTCATTAAATAAGTTCTAAATGTTTGTAATACGCAACCGTCCATAATAAATACACCATCACTAAATGTACAAAGCATTATTTTCTTCTTATTTGTAGTGTACTTACTTCCTTTCTCCTGTATTTGTAGCCTGCTTCCCGGATCCTTCTTCAACAGTTGTCCAGTAAATCCCACACTTTCCGCCGTATCAAAACTGTTAACTCGTTGATATGGTAATATCACAGTAATGTTTAATTGTTTCACATGAAAATAGCAGTTGGTAGTTGTTGAATGTAGGTGTAACGGTAGTATCCGATATTGTGGTCGCACTAACCTTTTTTAGAAATGGGGATAGGGAAAGAAACTATATAAAATATGAAACTGAAGATGTGTTCGCACTAACTTTTGTTATAACATTAATATCACAGTAGAGTTTGAATTTGGGTCCGTTTCACACAAAGAGAGCACTTAGTAACTGTTGAATGTAGGAATAATGGTAGTACACACGTATCAAAACTGATATTCTGGTCGCACTAAATTTTGTTGTAACAAAATAACACTGTAGAAGTTGATTTCACACAAAAAGAGCAGTTGGTAGCTGTTGAATATAGGAGTAATGGTAGTACACACGTATCAAAACTGATGTTGTGGTCGCTCTATGAATGCTTATAATGGTAGATGCTTCACAGTGAGCAGTAAAATATCAAACACTAATTATTATTTACAAGACTATAACCATGTGGCTGTGAAACAAGGTTTTACATCTACTGCTACTATAACAGTGTGGCTGTGAAACAAGGTTTTGCATCTATTACTATAATGCATTACTACCATAATACAACATAAACAATGCATCACTACAGCCATTTGTGTCTTTAGATATGCACTTTGTGAGACGAACATGCATCCATGAAGACCGAAACCTTTGGAGACGACAAAATTAGGCACTACGTCAAAACAGCAATTAAAAAGAAAACTTTGGGGGGCACCCGGTGGTTATCAAGAAACAAATCAGAATAGAAGCGGTTGTAAGTTATAATGTAAGGTATCATTCCATTATTAGAAGAGAGGGGGAGGGGGGTCATTGGTATACGGGGCAGGTTGAAACAACTTCAAAAACGGCATAAACTTTTTAGACACCCCGTGCGGATGAAACAAGGTATTACACCTACTACACAATCTACTGGGGTGACATCAGTCACTGAGGTTACTAAGGTGACTATGGTCATTGGAATCGTATTTTGTGAAAAATGTTAATACCAACAAGGAAAATGTACATATGCAGTAAATATACAAGATTTAATATCTATACTCCCCTTATTGGTTGTACCATATTTAACAAAATTTTATTCGACTGACAGTCACCTTAGTAACTGAAGTCACCCCATCTAGCATCGTTGGACAAACGTTGGGGAACTGTTGGTTGGCGCGGTGGCCAAATCCACAGGGTGGTGCAAGTTGACGGATAGGGCAAGTTAAAGTAGTGGTCATTCACTGGCACCTGATTATTTACTGGTCAGTTCACCTGTTATGAGTAAATCATATTTATAGAGTACAGAAAAAAAGCGGTAAATGGTAAATGTCATCGATTCTATGCAAATACTGAAAGGTGTGGAACAGTAACCCTTGACGCTTTTTACGTTGCTGAAAAACTTGTAAAAGGTAATTTAGTCTACATTTTGGTGTTCTAGTTCGGCCTTTTGCTACTACTGTCTTAAGAGTTCCCCACACAAGCCATAAGAAGCAATGTTAAAAACGGTTTTCATAGTTGCAACTAAACTTCTTAAATTTAAGAAGTGTAATTTCACGCCATAATAGGTATA
The DNA here is from genome assembly GCA_022664845.1 of Lepisma saccharinum. Taxonomy (NCBI): domain Eukaryota; kingdom Metazoa; phylum Arthropoda; class Insecta; order Zygentoma; family Lepismatidae; genus Lepisma; species Lepisma saccharinum. The sequence continues at coordinate 10,835 of JAGDQP010011783.1, forward strand.
ACATTAAGCAACAACTTATGACCCAAAATTTATGCCTATATTAGTATATAAAGAAAATAAAAATGTTTTAAAAAGCCCAAGTTCTGTTTCGCTGGGTCGCAGATAGATGGCACATGAGGGTTCACTGAATATACCGATGCGACGTATCTGCAGAAATACAGTATAAAGAAAGGATCGAAAGTGCAATTGGTAGTCTTACATGAAAGAGAAAAGTAGTCTGATTGTGCTAAAAAGAGTTTTATTTGTCTTACAATTGAAACAACTGAGATTCATTTCCGACAAAATTTGAGATGTGTCTCAGTTAGTTACCTCGCTGTCTTGACAAAAACAGAGGTTGAGCTGTAGTGTTTCAAACTGCGAGCTCTTTGTAAGTGATTCAGCCGTTCAGTGCCTGTAGAGAAACTGGTGGGAGTATTTTATTGCTTACGAAAGAAAACCAAAACAGATGATGTCAGCACAAAGACGAGTAGGAGAAAGCGAAGGTCACGACCACACAGTTCCAAGACGGTAGAAAAAAAAAGGGTGACTTGTGATTGACTGACCAGCCATTCTCAATGCTAAAAATGTAGAACAGAAGACGACGGGCTTGTAGTGGGTGACACAACGCAGTATATTATATTTCCACTTGCCCTGGTATTTCTATTTACTGTTTCCGAAGGTAGGCAGGCTGTAGGAAAGTCCTTGAGTGGGTGGGGGGTTGAAATGGCGGTAAAGATTAGTTATATATAGACTTCTTTCTATACTTTGTGACGGCGCATGGTTTTCTTTTTACAAGCTCTTCAGAATTGCACGGGACTTTTAGAGTGACCAGATTACGGGAAGAAAAAAAAAAGGACACAGTGTCGTCTGAATATCGGTCATCTGGCCTGCAGATTTTTAATATTTTGTCCCTTTACTTTTAGCATTTATATAATAGGCTGGTATGCAACTCGGACAAAATTATTTTCCGAAAATTATATCGCGACATGATAATCGACAGAATCACGTAGAAGAGAGTCATGCCAGTTTTGTATCTTTGGTAAGGCTCTGCTGAAGTCTTCCTACTATATACACCAGGGTCGGATCTAGAAATCTCCCCCCCCCCTCTAAAAATACTTTTAAGGTCTCCCCACTCAACCCTAGAAGAAGGAGAAGTTTATGAATCATATTATGTGTTTATCGGAATAAGTTATAGAAAACAAATTGTTTTGTGAATGTTAACTTTAATTATGGTTACATTTAACAACTATGTATTTACAACTTTATACACTTCTTAACGAGGTAATCAAAGTTACAATGAAAATTAAGTAACAATAATAATAATATAATAATAATAATAATAATAATAATAATAATAATAATAATAATAATAATAATAATAATAAATTTTATTGCAGAAACAAATGAGAACATCAAATGTATTACAATCGTCAGATATACATTAACAGAAATAAAAGGTTGAAAGTTAACTTGAGAATTAAGGTTATTTAAATTACCACAGTATGTATACATTAACTAACTCTATGGCTTATGGAACTCGTAAGTTCATCGCCGCAGTAACAATCGTTCGCCATTGGCTTCTATCCTGGGCAATATCAAGCCAGTTTTCATCACGAACACCTACTTCTCGAAGATCTCTTCTAATATTGTCCTTCCAACGACGTCTCGGTCTTCCCAATGGCCTCCTTCCATCCGAGCTACATGGCCTGCCCACCTTAGTCGTCGCGATTTCATTATTTTTACTACATCTGGTGAATCGTACAGTCCGTGGAGTTCTTCATTATGCAGTCTCCTCCACTCTCCAGTCATCTCGACGCGTTTCGGCCCGTATATCTTTCTCAAAACTTTATTTTCAAATACACGTAATTTCTGTTCATCTGCTAAGGTCTTACTTCAACTTTCGCAACCGTAAAGTATTACCGGCAGAATAACCGTTCTGTAAATTTTCAATTTCAATTTCCTTGATATTAATCGCGATGTTAGAAGTTTTTGGACTGAATAGTAACACGCGTTCCCCGATACTAAGCGACTTTTTATTTCTTCCGTGACCTCATTTTTGCTCGTTACGTATCCCAAGTATTTAAATTTGTTTACTTTCTCTATTACCTCATCCTTAATTCTTATGCTTTTATTTCCTTCATTCCCTGTGTTTCGGCTTGGTATCATGTATTTTGTTTTATTTATGTTTACCTGTAGACCTATCTCAACGCACACTTCTACTAAGACATCGATGTTGCTTTGTAGTGCATCTATATCGTCCCCTATTAAATCTACATCATCCGCGTATACAAACAGTTGATTCAAACCATTCAATGATAGTCCCTTTTTGTCCCCTTTAATTTTTAAAATCGCATATTCTAACGCAAAGTTAAACAGTAGTGGGGGCAAGGCATCGCCTTGTTTCAATCCGTTGCAAATCTTGAAACTATCTGATATATTATTACATATCCGTACTCTGCTTATGGGGTCGCTGAGACACATCTTCACTAGTTGAACCAATTTTTTCGGAATTCAAAATCGTATCAGGATACTGTATAACTTTTCCCTTTTGAGAGAATCATATGCTTTCTTAAAATCAATGAATAGCTGATGAACCGTCCCATTGTATTCCCATTTCTTCTTCAATATTTGTCTCAAGGCGAAAATCTGGTCCAACGTGGATCTATTTCTTCTAAATTCGCATTGGTGATCTCCAATTATTTCATCTACTTAGGCGTGTTAACAGAATATTACTTAATACCTTGTAACAGGTTGGAAGTAACGAGATTCCGCGGTAATTAGTACAGTGCGATTTATCGCCCCCCCCCCCCCACCTTTTTTTTTGTTGTTGTTGTTGTAAAGCGGAACTATTATTGAGGTTTTCCATTCTTTTGGGAGCTCCTCCTTTCTCCATATAGCACTTATCAATTTATATAGTTCCTTGATTAGTGCCGTTCCTCCTGCTTTAATTAATTCGGCTGGAATATTGTCTATTCCTGGTGATTTGAAATTTTTCAATTTTTTTACCGACATTTCGATCTCGCTAGGTTCGGGAATTCACGGTTCTGCAGTATGGATTTCTGATTCCTCTGTTTGTTCCCCGTTGTGTACATTAAGAAGTTAGTCGAAATAACGTTTCCACACATCGACAAATTTAGTCGGATCCGCCTGAAGACCTCCACGTTCATCTCTAATCATTCATAACCTCGACTGGTAACCTTTTCTTAACGAGTATAAGATCAAATACATAGTTATGCAAATTCAGAAAAGTTCATTCTTTAAGGGGAAAAACGTTTCTGCTTTGCTTTCATATCTACAAAAAATTTTATTAATCCCAATTTTTTCAATTAATTTTGGACTGTTTGTGGTGTAACATTAATTGCATGTCCTGGCCAGTGTTGGGTAGTACCTAGGTACAAAACACGTACCTAATGCATGTACCTAGGCACATTTCAGTTGCAGTACCTAGTACCTGTAACTAGGTACTTTTTTGCTGTACCTAGTACCTGAATCTTAGGTACTTCAGCTAATAATCGCCAAAAATAAACAACTGATTCATGTCCAAAATATGCTTAATTTGTCAGCATAAAACTCGGAATTGTTTTACTCCATTGCTGGCGATTTCTCTGAACTTTTAAAGTAAAAGCTTTTCCAAAATTTCTGAAGTAAAAAGAAAAAGTAGCAAAAAACCTTTATCGGCAGGGAACGTGGAATGAATGCAGGTAGAGCCGTACTTAAAACAAAAATATAAGGTTAGTTTCTACTTTAGAACATTATTTAAATGCTTAATACACCATGGATTCTCCTGCTTCGTTTATTTTTTATTATAATTATTAACTGAAGGACAGATCTCGACACACTGCAGCAAAACTAGCTGGTTATTGGACGTTTGATGTACTGTTTCTATTGTAACCCTTTTAGGAATGAAGTACACTTTGTGGATCACAAGAGCTTCACAGACGTGCGCTACTTTTAATGTATTGGTAACTTATATTTTTTGAGAACTTGGATCGGCACCGGGGAGGCATGCAGCTTCGAATCCTGCTGTCGGCCACACTGATCAAGGTTCTCCGAAGATTTTCTCAGTTTCACCAGTCTAATCTTGGCATAACAGCTAGGTAAAAAGTCATGACCGCTAACTTACTCTAACCCTGCCTGTACTCGGAAGAGCGCTTCCCGAAGGATGCCATTCCTCTGATATATGACGGGCTTATCCCATAGCTGGCAGTAAGGTCCATAAATAAACATAAATTAAGAACGAAAAAAATTATATTTTGATGTTTTCTGAATTTCTCAGAAATTAACTTGTCTTCATTAATTATTTTTTAATGTTATTTTTTCATTCGAATGTTAATTTCCTTTTTTCTTCACAAAACAAAGAAATGTGTAATAACTGAAAGATTTTGAGTAGGTTCTCAATGAGTTTAACATTGCAGGTATACCGCTTCATAAATTTTAAAAGAATTATTTATTTTTCAAATCATTGTATCGTAATATTTTATTACATAAAATCTGGCACATTAAAAAAAAACTAATTCAATGTTCGGAGCTTCCTTTACATGATGTGTTCACTTTTTTGTTTACTTGGGTTCTTCACAGAGTTAAACATTTGATTTTATTTTCGATTTTTTTAATGCTATACTGAACAACATTGGAAGTACCGAATGGCCATGGTTTAGCTAGTAAAGCGCTGTTTTCGCACTCGGGAGGTTTTGGATTCGATACTAGCGACCAACCATCCTGAAAGAGGTAATTTTAGTTTGTTGTCGTTAGTCTGACCAAGCAAATGCCGCAATGATATCTTCAACCTAGACCCTAGTCGATTCATTCCTGTATCATTTCCCTTACCCTATCCCAGGGTGAGCCATCGGTACGCCAAAGATTATATTTTATACTCTGAAATGAATAAATGCGTACATCTTTGAAAAATACGAACTTTCAAATGTGGCTGAACGGACTGGTAGTTTTACAAAAGAAAACTGTCATCAAGGTGAGCGTATCAGCATCAGTAAATGTTGGTCGAGAAACTCTTCGCTTTTCACAAACTCCAACTTGAAGTTACAAATATGGCTACATTTGCATTAGAATCATAACTGAACTAAGCAAACTGTGAGATATGATTAATGCATTTAATACTTTTCCGCACAATAATTGTGATGTTCTAAAATAATAGAAAAGAGCCCCGAAATATATTATTTTAAAGAAATTTGTTGTGTTGGGTTGCACAGCTGCCAAGGATGTGATTTTCTAGATATCTCTCTTGAGAAATTCCTACCTACGCTTCTGCCGTTCCAGACCCACAAGCCTTGGAAAAAATCCTTGGCAGCGCTGGGAGTCGAACCCGGAACCCCTGAATAAGTAGTCGGCAACGCTGTACTGCTGTGAAACTTGAACGTTGAATATGCAAACGACTCAAAGATTAAGAGTCACACAAAGAGCAATGGAGAGATGATGGACGCATGCTAGGAATAACTAGGAGGGACAGGAAGACAAATGAACGGATTCACGTACAAACAAAGTTAGAAGATATAATCAAGACTGCGAAGAAGATGAAGTGGAGATGGGCAGGTCACATAGCTAGACGAACAGATGGATGACAGGAACAGGTGGACGACAAATGTATTACATTTGATTCCTGGAGAAAAGAAACGCCCGAGACGATGTCCATATGCAAGATGGGTAGATGAAATCAAGCGTTTTCAGGAGCTACATGGATGAGGATAGCATCAGACCGTGATATGTGGAAAGGAAGCGGGAGGCCTTCATCCAGCAGTGGATAGAAAATGGCTGAATATGATATATATATATATATGGATAGACTTCACGAGAAGACTATGAAAAACAAAGTGTAAGAAAACCGTTTATTATAAACAGGAAAATTACTGTTGGGGGTCATCGGCCGTAAGACATGGTGAAAGGGGGTCCCGGCATGAATAGGGTTGAGAAACACTGCTCTAGTGTCAAGGCTTGCTGTGTCTTCAGCCTATTTTAATTAAATTAAGTATGGATACAAAGCCTCAATGTAATTATATAAATATGTATGTATGTGCGTAGTGTATGTGTGTGTGTGTCCGATGAATGAATGGCTATGTTTATCGCCTTGTAATCAATGGATTTGAGAAGTGCGAAACATTATGCAATCCCTCCTGAATATCTAGCCAAATTCTTTGCCTTCACTTTCAAGAGCTAATCGCCCCCACTTTGTTTCGCCTCCATTCTCCTACTACGTTTTTTCATCCACTTCGAGCATGGGATGGAGAGGAAACAGCCGCGAAGCAATAATTCTGTCATTCAGCAGTGGCTTTTAATAGTTATTTATGATGTCTATGTTAGGATATGGAGGCAGGTAGGGATCGTCATAAAGACGCACCAGAGTTCCGGTAGCTCAAGGGACAAGGAGGAAAAAAAAACTAGCCATATAAATGTAAACAATACGTTTACTGTTGACTTTCTCTTCTCTCTCTCTATCTCTCTCTCTCTTTCCGCCATTAAAAAAAATGTGTCAACAGCTTTTGTCTTCACATGAAGAGATTGTATCCCAAATAATGTACAGTAGTTATTTCGTAACACATTTATGCTAGTAAATACTTTCCGTAGTAATTAATAGTAAATGTAAGTTAGCAACACTAGCAACACGCAGTGACATCTATTGAGAAAAAAATGACGGCGAGTGAAGGTTTAGTCCCTTCTTAATCTCAAAAACCTATTTTTACAAATGTTAGCTTTACATGCGCAGAGCATTTGTCATATCCTTACTGGTAATATAGCATCTATTTGTTCTGTAATATATACTCTTGTAGCACAGTTTACGGATCTACTATGCTCTGCCTATTGTCATCCGTGGTCTGTTTTAATGCCTGATCAGGTTCAACCAGTGTTAAATGTAACATACTCTATTATTAGCCACTCACACACCGATAATTGGTCTGTAAAACAATGGCACCAATATTTGTTTACTACGTATTTTCAACCACAATATCATATGTTGTTTCAGAAAGCTCACTGTTATAACCCCATAATTTGGAATATTTTAAATCAAATTACTCAATATCTAGATGTTCATCATCAATGGTATAAGATTATACATAATATTGTACCTACCCGTCAAAAAAGGTTTCAAATACATAAAGACGACACCAATTTATGTAATAATATGGACGATATATTACACTGTGTAACTTTCTGTAATCAGTATAATCCTCTTTTAATTTATGTACAAAGTAGAGTTAAATTAATCGTCCAAAGTGCGACAACTTCTGGTGCTTTTACTTCATATCTTTTGTTCCCAACTTATCAATTTTATTATCGCACTAAACAGACATTAATTTCAAATTTCATGGTTCATTAATATAATTCTTCAATTATTAGTATGTGAAAAGATTATTCCTCCTCTCACGCTTTATCAACAGCGTTTATTTTCAAAATATTATATTATAATCACAATAACAAACAGGAGTTTGCAAAATTTATTCGATATTTTAGGTAAATTGCTTTTTGGTTAATTTAAGTTGGTTCATTGTTGTCCTAAGTTTTGTGTTATATGTTTTCTGTTTTGAATTAACCTGACTTATTTAACCTTGTACTGCTAGACTACTCCACAATGAGTACTTGCTTGTTTATGTCTTCTTTCATGTAATTCTCGTATTATAGTTTAATTTTGTAAACATCATAGTCAGAAATAAATGAGAATTTAAAAAAAAAAAATATCTCTGACATGATGTTGAAGTTAGCTCCATGTATTCTGTTAAGCAAGTGATTAAGGTGAGAGCTTTCGTTTATTGATGAAATTACAATAACAATTACTTTTGTTTTTCTACTCTATTATCCATTACGAAATGTCTCTGTTTCGGGTATTTAAATGACCAACCCAATTATAACTTGGATCTGTTATGCAAAGCAGGAGTGTTCATTACCGGTACGACAAAGTTAGTTTTTGTCCAGTTATGGACACTCACTATTCATTACTGACAGTGAGTTGAAATCAAAATCCTTGATTGATTGAGTTGCTATTAACGTCCTAAGCGAGCTGGTAAGCTTCTAAGGACGAGACTTACAGTTTTGGTAAAGTGGGCTATGAACAACTCCGTTCAAAAGCTCTCGGGGAAAATTGAACTTATGAACACGCGCGCAGGAGATGAGCGCGCTAAACTCTCCGTAACTCCGAGGCCGAAATCATCATTCTGTTAACTGTTTTATTTGAACTTGGGAAATATTATTTACTCTTCATGACCATGAGTTTGTCAGGAAATTTCTTGGACCCATTTTTTGAATGATGGACGCGAGGATGCCCATTAATGAAATGATTTGTTTTATGTTTTAATATTGGACACCCCCATGGCAAGTTAGAGTCTGCACTTTTATGACCACAAGAGGTCTATGGCTCAGGCCTGTATAGGGTAGGAAAAATGAAGCGGGAAGGAGTCTGACAGGTCTAAGTTGAAGGCGCCATCAGGGCATTTGCCTATTATGACTGAGTTAAAAAACGGTAAAACCTCAGGAAGGATGGTCGAGAGCTGTTTTCGAACCCAGGACCTTCGGAGTGATCACTGTGGAATTCCATGAAACAATCAGAAAATCGAAGAACAGCATTCAACATATAATCGTGTTTACTACTTATATTCGAAACATCACAAATTATTATTTAAATTATGCAGTATGTCCATCCAGGTTTTTTCGTGCCCATCACTGTTACAAAAACAATGTAAGACAAAAAACGTTATTTCCTCTCAAATAGTGTATAATAATCAAAGTAAATGGTAGAAATCACTAGAAGAAAGCATAGAGAACGTGTAACATCGGCTCTCGCTCCGTCTTTAGGCCGTCATAGAGATGTAATTTAAGTATATCTGTAGCTCTTTTTTTTATGAGAGAGATTACATTGTATGTGAAATTTAATAAATATGTAAGTATGTGCAAAGATGTGTATTATTTATTAACCAAAACATTTGAGTCCAACTATAAAACCCACTATTTTTAAATTACTTCGCTGTCACTATTGCTTGATACCAAACCCTTCTTTTTAAAAAAGAAATCCCTTTCGGTAAACCTACAGGCTGAGGTAGATCTCGAAGTTTTTTTAATTTTCAAAAATTCAAATCTCGCCTTATATGAGAGCTATCGAGAAACTATTTATTGATTTGTAGATTATTCATCAAGAGCTGTTCAACGATACCCCACAAGACGTATATATATATATACTCGCTTTGTTTCGCTGAGAGCGCTGCCCCCCAGAAACCCGTAGGAGGTTCGCCCCAACTTCAGTGTTTTTGAGAGGATACGCTTCCTTTATCTTAACCAAAATCTTCCTGCTGCACTACACCACCACGGTGTCCACCTGCACCCTCCCACGGGGGGATGCGCCCCCAAAGGGAAGGTTTGCCCCATGTATTGTAAAATACTCTTAGTCATACACCTTCAAAGGAAATTTCCTTTCTCTACCTTCAATGATTTGAAAATTGGGTTTTTGGGGCGGCCATTTTGGATCCAAGTAACGACTTTTTGAAAGTTTTCTTATATTGTCGTGGCCTACTTGTGATGGTACATATTCAAGTAAAATTTCACTTATCCAGCTCAAATGGTGTGCAAAATGGGATTTTGGGTGGTCATTTTGGATCCAAGATGGCGACTTTTCCCAAATGTTGTAATATTTCCCTGAACTACTCGTCATAATGCACCTTTATGCCAAATTTCGTATCTCTAGCTCAAACGGTGTGGAAAATGAACTTTAGGTCCGCCATTTTGGATCCAAGATGGCATCTTTGGATACATTATGTAATATTTTAGTAACATACAAGTGATAATGTACCGTGTTACCAAATTTTTACATTTCTAGCTGCAGCCGTTTAGGCTGTGTATTCTATACAACAATGGGTTAGGCGGCCATTTTGGATCCAAGATGGCGACTTTTTCAAAATTACGTAATATTTTCTTGAACTACTAGTGACAATACACCTTTATGCCAAATTTCGTATCTCTAGCTCAAAGGATATGGAAAACAGATTTCCTGCTTCCGCCATTTTAGATCCGAGATGGCGTCTTTGAAAGCATTAGGTAACATTTTCGTAATTAAACAGTGATGTTGTACCATTATGCCAAATTTGATTTCAACAGCCCCAGCGGTTTAGGCTGTGTATTCTATACAACAATGGGTTCGGCGGCCATTTTGGATCCAAGATGGCGACCAATTTTGCTCATTAACGAACTTAACCGAGCTATCAAACATCTTCAAAATTATGGCCGCTAGCGTGTTAATATATATATATATATATATATATATATATATCTGGTGTAGTAAAAAGTAATCCATTATTTTGCCAATAGATGGCTTCAGTGATCTGTATCTCGCGTTGTATAAGTCCGATCGGGTTCAACGAGATGGCGTTCAAACGATGAGATTGCGTACTACAAACACTGTTCAGATAGTTGTGATGAGTTGACTCAGTGTTGTGTGAGCGCGCGTCAAAATGGACACTAGCAAAGAGAAAATACGCTATATTTTACAGTTTTTCTTCGATAAAGGCGAAAACGCAAGCCAGGCGGCTGCAAATGTGAATCGTGTTTATGGTCCTGATACTGTAACAGCAAATCACGCGCAATTTTGGTTTCGTCGATTCCGTGCCGGTAATTTTGACGTCAAAGATGTACCACGCACTGGAAGGCCACGTGTCGAACATGTCGATAAAATCATGGACATTGTCGCGTCCGACCGTCATGTAAGCACTGTTTCGATTGCCCAAGAGCTAAACATTGCACAAAAAACCGTGTGGAACCATTTGCATAAGGCTGGATACAAAAAGAAGCTTGATGTATGGGTGCTACACGAGTTAACGCAAAAAAACCTCATGGACCGAATTTCCATCTGCGAATCGCTGCTGAATCGCAACAAAAGCGACCCATTTCTGAAGCGGTTGGTGACTGGTGATGAAAAGTGGATCACTTACGACAACGTCACGCGAAAACGGTCGTGGTCGAAGCGCGGTGCGCCGGCGCAAACGGTGCCCAAGCCAGGATTGACGGCCAGGAAGGTTTTGCTGTGTGTTTGGTGGGATTGGCAGGGAATTATCTACTATGAGCTGCTCCCCTACGGCCAAACCCTTAACTCGGAACTATACTGTCAACAATTGGACCGTCTGAAGGCAGCAATCGCCCAGAAGCGCCCAGCTTTGGCCAATAGGAGAGGCATTGTGTTCCATCAGGACAACGCCAGGCCACACACATCGATAGTGACTCTCCGGGAGCTTGGTTCGGAGGTTCTTATGCATCCACCTTATAGTCCGGACCTGGCACCGAGTGATTACCATCTGTTCCTGTCCATGGCGAACACGTTTGCTGGTTCAAAATTCGCGTCAAGAGAGGCTTGTGAACATCGACTGTCTCAATTTTTTGCCAACAGGGACAAGGGGTTCTATGAGAGAGGCATCATGATATTACCTTCCAAATGGCAGCACGTTATCGAACAAAACGGCGCATATATGACCTAAATCGGATCATTCTAACTATGGTAAGTCAAGCCTTCAATGTCATGCAAAAATAATGGATGACTTTTTACTACACCAGACATATATATATAGGCTATATACTTTGATATCGTACCGATCTCAATAGGTAGAGTCTAATATTTGCCATATGTATGTAAAATGTATTTAGGTCATACTTACATAAAATCCCTGTTTGAGTATGAGAATTATGAAAGCTAAAAATTTATCAAAATATTTTCCATATCAAAGCTTTACTTTTATATACTTAAGATAAAATAAAATAACTGAGCAAAGCAATACGTTTTATTTAAAAATTAAACACGTGTAACAGTTTCACCAACTAACTAACAACTTGGCTTCATCAGACACACTCATCAGAAGTGTCTGATGAAGCTAAGTTGTTAGTTAGTTGGTGAAACTGTTACACGTCTGTAGTTCTAATAAAACGTATTGCTTTGCTCAGTTATTATTTTATTTTATCAAAATATTGTATGTACACTTGTACAAGTAAGCACAGACATGTAAAATTCGAAATGGGGTTAATCTCGAATAAATAAGTGGGGAAACTAAGAAAAGTGTACCTCAATAAATTATATGGTAGTAGTATTTACATTATTTAACATACAATCTAATCTCACAAAAAACTACACATACACTTTAATTACATCTTCAATTCAAATTGAAGCAACTACTTATGAGGGTGACATTAAAGACTTTAAAGTGAGTCATAATAGCTGTAATTGGGTCCTCGGTACGATTAAAATGGCTTTTGAAAATAGATTCAAATACTTGACGAAATATATACTAAAGTTAACTTCAAAACTTAGTTTAACATCAGACCCAAAGCACATAAGCACATTAAGCCAATGAAAATAAAACAAGACATGCATGGTTAGAGTAGAGGATAAGAGACAGTTGAAATGAGGAGAAAAACAGAGCATCAATCAGGAATAAAAAGTAAAGTTGACATCAGCTTGGATACCCTCGGGGTCGCCACACCTGTACTCACAAGAAGTGAGAGTCTATGAGAGCTTCTTACAAAAAATAATCACTTTAAGTGTCTCATTCTGTAAACCTAAATTTACAAATATAATAAAGTTTATTTTAAATGTTTGCAGAGTGAAATTACTAAAGAACATTTAAATTAAAAATAACAACATAAAAAAATCCAGGTTCCTGCTCGAATTCCAGCTTTTCCAGGTCTAAAATAAAATTCCAGGCTAATTCCACGTTTTCAAGGCTTTCCAGGTCAGTAGACACCCTGGGTTGGTAAAACTAAAACTGCTGCGTCTGGAGTGTCTGCATGACCTGTCCCAGTACCTGATACACATGTATGTAAAATTTAGTGTAAATCAATGAACAGGTGTAGATTTGAATTAATGAAGATATTGCTATAACTGACTTGATTTTAAGGACTTTAGGCAACTATGGCTCAGGCCGTATGGATGACGATGGGATGAACTGGTGGGATGAAGAAAGTGGGAGGAAACGGAAGCACCGCAAGCAAACTCACCCACACGATATTTGTCCACCACAAAGCCCACATGGCATGACCAGGGATCGATCCGATGACCCTTTGCACCAGAGGTGAGCGCTCTACCAACTGAGCCACCGTGGCCCTATATTTCTATAAGTTGAATGTTAAAATAAGTTGGTAACACTGACATCTGGGATGCTTGATGTCGGGGATACCCAAAACTTTCTCCTATTGGGTTGAATGATGTTTCAGCTAAGGTTGAGGCAGATACGGTATTCACTGGTGGTTTCAAGATTCGTGAACAAGGGGTACGATAAGAAAAACAGTACCTCTGTACTTAAACAGAATAAAAAGCGATTACACAGTTTTACATCGTCTTTTATATATTACAATACCTTTACCAATTCACGTGACTAATGTAAAATTTACTGCAAAAGCGAAGCAAGTGCAAACGCAAACCTATTTTTGTTCACACTGCATTTCAATAAATTTAAAATATCCTGCTTTAACGTCTATCCATTGATAATATTGAACAATAAAATTTACTCGTGGATTTCTTTTCTAGTAGAACATATTATATTAAATTTAGTAGCAATTTTATACATAGTATCTTTATGGCGATTTTTTATAAGCTTAATAAATCAGTATAATTAGCGTTAAGAACATTTTGGAATATACAGCACTAGTAAAAAGAATCCCAAATTATACAGGCATATTCCTATATACTTCTAACAAATCTATTAACATTTAATTATTAATATTTAATAATTAAATAATATAACTAACTAATCTCACCTGCGCATGTTTTCTCAGCAAGGTAATTTCACCTTCCAGAAGAGAATATTCAACGTCGCGAAACTCAGCCACCTCATTGATCTTCCCCTCAGACGGCGATTTCTGCGTCAACACTTCTTGGAAGGTCTGTAGGCGAGAACGGCATCTTTGGGAGAAGCGCTCCTTCATACCAACGTGGACTCGGTGCAGCACAGCAAAGTATGCCGCTCGTGATTCCTCTTCCCTTGTACCAATATTTTCTTTTAAGGGTTTGTCATCGTAGCTTATATTGACCTGGCATTTGCGTTTTGAAGGAAAAAGAATTCCATGTTTTGCGCATTCAGTCGTTTCTTTAAACACTGTCTTAAAGTGATCAATTCATCTAAGATTTGGATGGTGTTTTCTAGAGCTTCAACACCACCTAGAGCACTGTTCATATCCGCGTCAAGTCGTTGGAACGAGACATTAAATGTATTGATGGCCTTCAGGATGGGTCTCAAAAGACGGATCCACAGAACGAAGTAAAATGACTGGATGGTGAAGAGCAGTCCTTAAGCCTGAGCAGAATCCTCGGCATCTTCTGAATTGGCCTGAACATCCTTATGGGATTGAATCACCAGAGGAAATTTTCCTGTTATGATGTTCAACGCTTCTGACCGGTAGGACCATCTTGTATCGCTGAGTTTTTTAAGAGTCCTGAACTTCAACGAACATCAAGCCGACTGAATTCTGAATGTCTTCAAATACTGCATGTCTTTGAGCTGAGCATTCAATGAAAACATACGATGTCTCCAAGGTACCAAACAATGAAAAGGCCTCGCGAACGCATTTCATACTATCTACTAATACGAGATTTAGGCAGTGCGCGTAGCCTCTGTTGGAACGGTGAGAACATCTCTTCCACAGAAATCACTCAGTTTTGCCTGTAACTCGATCCAACGGTCTTGCATATTTGCGGCTCAATCGTAACACTGTGTTAAGATTTTTCCATTTGACAACTCAATCACTTGCAATGATATCCGCAAGAGATCCAGTAAGTGCTCCGCTTTTGTATACTTGACTGTTTTGAGCGCAATCAGGGCTTCATGAACTTGTAAGTCATCCTGATACCAAAGTATGAATATTACTACTACCTGTTCATGTTTCGAACGGTCCATCGTTTCGTCCATGATTCTCAGAAACATGTTTGGTTTCTTTGAACGATACACGCATTTGGTCGGTCATAACGTCGTGGATTGATTTGATTGTGTTATTTTGAATGGTTTTCGAGTTGTACTTTGCGTTATCGGCGCCTTCTTTTCTATACCGCTCCATCACAGGATTGAAATCTGCAATCAAGGTGTAAAGTTATTTGAGCAATCCAGGACATATTACCCTGTTGCCAAGGTCTGAATGATCCAGACTAAACGAACCATAACTTTCATGTTTTGTAGCCGCTCTCGCTTCAGTTAGTAGCATCAATTCTCCTTTTTCTCAGGAACAAATTGAGTTTCTCAACTGGTTCTCTATGGTACTCACTGTTAAGGTAACCTGCAAACTTCTCTTTAATTTTCTGCCAATTTCTACACCCATTTTACCGTAAAAGTCTCCTAGCGGAAACCCTCCAAAATACAAATTTGGATCCGAAAGCTCTGTATGTATGGCAGAACCTGCCATCACATTGATGACAGTACTCTAACCATATTATTTCATACCACTTTTCATAAAATCCCCTTTTACATCCTCCCAGGAATGTTTTACGGAATGGATCGCGTGGTTGGTTCGGTCCTTGCTCAACAAACGCTTTAAAGACTTTCTCGTTGCGTCATTAGGAATAGGGTGTATTTGCCTCTTCGTTGTGAAACGAAATCCCGCCTTTGGTTTCGGTTCATCATGAAGGGTCTTCCTTGGCTTCATTAAATTCTTCTCCATCTGAATTTTTGTCACTGGTCGTTTCCTCTGCAGCAGAATCTTCTCTCATACCAGTAGATCCGTCCTCAACTGAAAAGTCTCTTCTCCATTGAAAATCACGTCCTTGTTTCCATCAGGCGATGATGTGAGTTGTACGTTATTCGTTGGAGACCCACGATCCAATAATATTGCTACAGGAGCTTTGCGTGTCATTTCTGCAATTGTATGATGTAAAGTGTTATTGGTATCGCTAATGACATCGCCGAAGCAAATCATATTTTTTACTGTCGTCCTCGGCTGGCGCAGAAGATTCTCTGACTAACTCCTCAGTTTCCTCTCTGGAACAGGTAGAGTCCTCGACCGGGACAGAAAATTCTCCGCTTAATCCTTCAGTTTCCCCTCTGGAACAGGTAGGGTCCTCGGCTGGGATAGAAGATCTTATAAGGGATTGTTGACATTAGAGGTCAGGTTCCGCGCGATTATTGATAGTTGATTGAAGCAACAAGCAACAAATAAAAACAAACAAACAAAAGGAATGATGTTTTAGCACTTTTTCCTCTTACATTTCTCCAAAATGATTTAGCCGGTACTTTGCAACGTGGAAGCTCTTATGCAACAAATACGTGCAGGAACAAGTTTACCTCAAAGGATGCGCATTCAGTAAATAAAATCCGGCTACATTTTGCTTTTATGTCGCCCCGACGTCCGTGAAAGAACGGGGGGCGGGGGGAGGGGGACGGCCGTACCATCGTACCCCTCCTCCCTGGAGCCGGTGACGGTATTGAAGAATTAAAAAAAAAGTTATCAACACTGACAAGTAAACCGATGCTTCAAAGTACTTTTTGAACAAAATTGCTAGAGGAATAGGGTACAACAGAAAACAAGATTAAAAATGCTTTCTTCCATTAAGACGGACACAGTGGGCAAAAGTTTGGTTCATAAGATATAGTGTAGTGTGATATAAGAAGGAAAACACACGTTTATTAAAAAAAAAAAAAAAAAAATGGTAATAATGGAAAATAAATACATATTAATTGCTATTGGGTAAATGCGCTATCTTTTAGGGGGTACGTTCGTCATGGTCGCTATCTTGAATCTTGCTGGACTTTTTTTTTGTAAATAGTACGAGGGGGGGCATATAACATATCAATCTGGGCTAGAATTTTACCAGAAATACACTGGTGAAAGCAGTTTTGTCATTAATTTATTTTTGAGAGAGATACTGAGAGGTGACAGTATACGTAGTTGATTGGAAAGAACAGAAATACTCTGCTACTTTTGAAACAATGCAAGAAATGAAAACCCAATGCAGACGTAATTATACACAGTACTAATTACCTGTGCATTGGATTTTCATTTCTTGCAATCTTTCAAAAGTAACAGAGTATTTCTGAACTTTTCAGTCAACTACACATACTAATGTCACCTCTATTTATCTCTCTCGAAAATAAATCAATGGCAAAAATGACTTTATCACACACTAAGGGAGCGAAGTCCAGAAAGCCCACCTGCCACCCCTGTTTTCTTGTAGCTTGAGAAGCAGTTGATGAAACACTTACTACCAACAACCAAGAACATGAAAACAGTCTTGTTCCCATTTCCTAGGTTCGAGTGTTCGAGTCTTGGATTGCATAAACAACATGTTCAAGTGACACGAGGGTGGGAACTCTAAACCTAATACCTATAATAACCTACGTTTAAATTAAAAAACTATATGTGTATTCTCACCCTAACTTGAATTACAAGCCAGATCCATTAGCTTTCTACTTATTCCACACACATTTAGGACGTTATTCAATATATATAGGGATGATCAAAGTACAAGTCGTACAATACACACACACAACATATTTATAGTAATAAATTATCCATAGTAATATAAAAGAATAAAATATTTGTTAAAAGAAAATCTAAAGTACACTGATTGATTATACTATTATTGTGTCCGAGTAAGTTTTATCAGCTACATATTTTTAATCCATTTGTGATGCAAAATTATAAAATGGTAATTTTTATCAAGCTACAATCTTATTAATGTAAAATATTAATTTATAGTTAAATACCAAAACAAAATACGAAGGAATAAAGTTAATAAAATAATTACTAAAGCAATAAAATTATTCACACTCTTCAATCATCTTCATAATAATTCTTCTCAGTTAAATTCTGTTTAACAACAACACATTCTTCCATTAAACAGCTATATATTTATTAGTCACTCTTGCATCAAGCTCTAATGTAATCCACTTTTAAAAGAATTTCGAGTGCTGAGGATTAAGATATTTACCTTAAATCACAAGTAAAATATTAGACTAATATGGTAATATACATATTATGATTATTAAAAACCATTCATGTACTTAACTACTCATTCATCCAATTTTTTACATCTCTTATCAAAGCGTAATGATTTCATCTCTATGAATCTTCGATATTTCCATTCATTACCTTGCCGGCTTTAAATAACAATAACCAGCAAAATAAATACCACGGACAAATATAAAACATTTACAGACTACCCTATCATTATTCCAATTCTCTCGTGATGAAAACAGTTACAAAATTATCAGCACACCTATTAGTCATGCCGAATTCTAATCATAATATGCATTTATATCAACCAATCAGTTAACAATAGCACTAATAAAACTGGAAATATAAAATATAAATAGAAAAGTAAACAATAGTATAATATAAATACCTAAAAAAAAATCTTAAAATTGGGGTAGCTCCCAAGAACCCATGCAACTAGAATGTTTCAAACAACTAACTTTACAACTTGGAAGTATAAATCAACTAACCAAATATCCTATTTATCACCCTAATTAGCCCAGATATTTAGCAAGTTAACTGAAGTAAGACGACACTAATTTTCCATTTGAGTTTCCTTCACTAATAAATACACTTAGTATATAAATAGACTCAATCCTCATGCATACATGTTAAGCTGCTTTTCAATTTTCTTCTAGGTTAATGTTACGTAATATAGCGATCATGTCTTTTCGACACCTCATTGCTTAGTTCTTGTAGGAGTACATAATTCCGGAATCCTGATCATATCTCGCGTTGTTAGAACGCAAAGATCTTTACGTAAATCCATCAGATCATCATTCATGGGACAGTATACGACGACATGCTTCGCAGTTCAAATTCCTCTTCCACACTGACAATATGGGTCATTCATCAATTCTAGTTCAAATAACTTTTGACTGTATGGACCATGTCCTGTCAGAAACTGTAACATCCCTGCATCAGGTTTCAAGTATATAATTTCAATTATCTCTATCACTGCCGGAAATAGATTCCAAAGTCTTCTGCCTGTCAGACTATCATCCCATAATGCCTGCCATCGGTTGTTAATCCAATCATCCAACTCATTAACATTGATTTCTGTAAGTGCAGCGGTAAAACACCTACTGCAACATACAGCGCGTTTGTTGAAACTGATCTATAGACTCCTGTGAGTCGCACCTGAATCTTTTCCTGGGCTCTGTTTATCATTTCTGCAAGAGACATATTTTGAAGTAATCTATTACATCATACGCTGGCCGCATATGCAGCGATAGAGACAAGAATAGATTTATGACACAAGGGAAAGTATCGAAAATGTTTTTGGTCTATTCTACCTGCTCCCCTCCTCACGAAAATCCTGGATCCGATACTGCTTTCTGCATGAAGCAGTTGGCTTTGCTTCGAGAGGTTCACCCGTTCGATACCAGCGACCGACTATCCTGACTGAGGTTTCTCCATGTTTTCCTCGGTCATACATGTCAAATGTCAGGATAGTACCTTCTACTTAGAATCTAGTTAACTCCTTCCCCTACGTTACCGCAGCATGTGCCACAGATACCTAATGCTATTAATAAATTTAAATTTAAATTAAAAGATCAAAGATCATATATATAGTAAATTAGGCTAAAAGTTGTATCCACTGTAGTTACGAAATTGTAATTACCGATTTCTTTATTTTAAAGTATTTATCGTGAATCATGACGTTATGTTAAGATTATTTCCTATATATGTACAAAATAACAGCTTCAATAATAAATTTGAAATGTTTTCTATTTACGAGTTTCTACAGTTTACTTCGTTTAGCTTGCCAGCAGTATAAATTACATTAATTTTCATTATTACCAGGAAAGCATCTGCGCTAGCAGCACTACCGATCTGATTTTCACAGAAGAATATTTTTTCGACGTTTGGTTTGCTTTCTCCCGTTGTCGAATATCGTTGTTACTGGTTGTTCTACACGCTGTTTACCACATTCGCCTGGTCCTGAGACTACAACGCAGAATGTGCAATATGCTCTTTTACCCACTTACGAGGACGGGGCTTGTGTCGAAGAAGTATTTAAGTGCAGCAAGGCCATGGGCGTACAGTTACGTCACGTCGACTGTAAGTAAGATGGTGTCAGGTGGGAGAAGATCAGAGACAGAATGTATTGTGATGATGAAGTGGTTGGTATACTTGATGTAGGAAGGGAGAGCGTCGACAAACGGTTGGAGATGGTGGTCAAAGAAGGCGGAGATTCTTTCAGTGGGAGAGCCAAAACTGGAAACGATGAGTCGGCCGAGATTACCAGGTTTATGGATTTTGGGAAGTAGCTACTCTGGGATTCTCAGGACAGAGTGTATAGACAGTGGAACGCGACAGCACCTCATGGGGTTCATGCGCTTGGAGGTAGGTGCTGATCCTATCAAGGAAAGATTGGGTGGGATCTTTCTCGAGGGGACGGTAAAAGGAAAACTTGTTTGAGGGCTACGGAATGGTAGTCAGAGTACTTTATGACTACCACGGTGGATCCCATGCCAGCCGGGCGGATAATGATAGTCGTATGAAAACGAAGATTGGCGATAGCTCTTCGTTTTGCAGTGGTGAGGTTGTGATGTGATAGGAACGTGTCAGTACAGCCACGGTTAGCAATTTGTTTGGAGAGGAAGGCAATGTACAGTTCAACAGGGTGGTTTGGAGGGAGACGGGGATGGTCTTTACTACAGGGAGGAAGGAATTTGTGGAGGCTAAGATGAGTTTCGGTGTCCGAGGTTCTGGCCTGAGAGGTGTATAATAAATATATAGTAAATAAAAATAACCACTGGCGTAGAAGACCGATTGGTCCTGAGCCTACCCCAACGCCATCTGTTCGCGGTTGGTGAAACTCCGTCTACCTCAGTGACGGGTTTCTTGTCAGCGCTGCACGCCACATGGCCTCAAACAGGTGTATCAGGGGCTTTCTAAACCGAGTGTGGCCGTCACGTCCTTATTCACGTGAATCCCCAGACTGCCTCATGAGGCTGGGTGGACGCCAAAAAGTGGAACTCCAGCTGGGAGTTGAGCCCGGGAACACGAGGACATAGATGCAACGCTCTAACCACTAGATTATGGAGCCCCATATATATATAATGGTAAAACAAGTAGAAAACAACAACAACAACAAAAACACTATAGAAACGCAGTATGTTTCGCAAAAGCGTATTCAACTGGTAGGTAGGTAAGAAAATCGGCAGAGCGGACAGGTGCGGGACTGGTGTTAAGGAAACGACATATTGTAAACAGAGGCAGGGTGACAGTGTGGCCAGATTATAAAAACACAAAATGGAAAAGTAACTGCGAAGGTTACTAGAAGCAGGTAAGGGGCTTCCTGAAGGAAGAAGAGGGTACAGAATCAGAAGGGAGGGGAAATAATAATAATAATCATAAAAATGAAGGCAAGAACAACGAAATAATACAGAGGAAAGCCGGAAGGGCAATTTCTGGACTGTGGGAGAAGTGATGAAAATGAAGCAGGTCTTAAGACTGTCTCTCATACATGCATGGGTGCCGATTTGGCGAGGAAGAATTTGTACGGACTAAGATGTTTCTAAGATTAGGTGGATGTGGAAAAACTAATCTAGGTTTGGTGGGGAATTCTGATCTTGTGTCTGATCAGATTGGAGAATGCGGAAATGAGAGAGTGTAGGATTTGTTCGACCTTTGTTAGTTTAGGATGGAACTGGGTGTTAAGAGCCGGTGGGTTGAGCGACTGTGGGTTGGGAGCTGGTGGGATGGGGATTTCAGTGGGTTCATTGTGTGAGGATGCACGGCGGATCTGTTTGGTTACAATGTTAGAAGGATAGCCACGGTTGACTAGAGCTTCGTGGATGAGTTGGTTGTAAGTTTCAGTAGCAGACGTGGTGGCATTCAAGCGTTATCCTCGGAGTGCAAGGAAGAAAAGAATCGCTTCCATGGTGTGATACGGATGGGAACTTGAATAGTGTAAATACCGCATGTGGTTGTTGGTTCTATGTGAACGGAAATATTGAGGATGTAGTTTTCTAAAGTGATGTTCACGTCAAGGAATGTGACTCTTTTTGTTAGAGATAGACCAAGTGAACTGGACAACACGGAATTGGTTCTGCTGTTCTAGGAGTGTATTGAGACTGGTTTCACCATGACTCCATAACATCAGGATGCCATCCAAGAACCTTATTCGAAGTAGTATGGTCAAGAGCTGCGTTGTAGGAAATCATGTTCAAGCTTGCCCATAAACAGATTAGAATAAGAAGGTGCCATTCTCGTCCCATGGCTGTGCCTCGGATCTGAAGGTAGTGTTTGTTGTCAAAGGTGAAGTTGTTAGATGTGAGAACTAGGTTGGCCAGGTTAAGAAGGAAAACAGGTTAGAATATGAGGTTTGCGTCTCTGGTTAAGGAAGATCCAAAGATCCTGAGCCATGGGCATGAGGAATGTTGGTATACAAGGAAGTAACATCTATGGAACAAAGCAGTATGTCAGAAGGAAGAGGCGGTAATTTACGGATGATTTCTAATAGGTGGTAAGCGTGACGAATGTGGTAAGCATGTGGTTAAAGGAAGGAATCAACAAGAGCGGAAATGCGTTCGGTAGGAGAATTATAGCTGGCTACAATGGGTCTGCTCATTGTAGCCAGCTTTAAATCCCCTACCGAACACACAAAAGGAGAGCGGTTACGTTTCGCAAAAGCGTTTTGACATGGTAGGAAAGAAATGGACAAAGCGGACAGGAGCGGGACTTGTGTTAAGCACACGCCATCTTGCCAACTGATTGGTTGGGTTAAGGTAGCAGGTTCACTTATGTGGTTACTTTTGAATCTCTGAGGGGCAGAGGTTAGGTTGCTCCGGCAATTGTTGAGAGAGGTCAGATCAGGACGACTAATTAAAGGGGGAAAGAGTTCGAGTAGAGTGGGAGGATGAAGAGAAAGGCAAAGGAAGAGAGGAGCCATGAGAGAGGGCAGAAAGTTTGGAAATGTGTTTTACCTCAGTTTGAGCAAGAAATAGCAACCATCAGTTAGAGTTTGGTATACGTTACAGATGGGGAGACACGGTAAGGAAAGCTGGATTTTGGTGAGAGACTGAAGTTCTATGGAGTGTTCTAAAGCTTGTTGAAAGTTTAACGAGAGTACAGGGTGGTCAGATTAACAGAGATGTATCTGCAAAAGGTAAAAAGTTTGTGTCGATCGGATCGCGAGAAACCGGAGAGAGGAATTTTGGGAGTTAGACCTTAAGGTGTAAGTCCTAGTTGATGGCAAGATTGCAGGAATTGAATAAGTGGGAGAATGCGGGAATACTTAGGTGTGCTGGTGCGGAAACGGGTAATCCAGAACAGAAGAGGATTGGAGGACAAGATACCGGTAGGAGTGCAGAAAGTCAAGTAAATCAGAAAAAGGGGAGTGCAAAAGGTCAATAAAGCCGAAAAGTGAAGTCAATTAACTGAAAGTGAAAGCCAAAACATAACTTACGAAAAAGCAGTAACTCAAAAAGAAAATAATAACAATAAAGGAAAATAAAATAAGTTAGAGGAAAACAAGCAACAAAGGTGAAACAATTCAAAGGAATGTCGAAAGTAACTCAGGACAGAATAACAAGAAAACAGAAAGGACGGATAAAAAGGCAAAGTAATGGTGTGATGACCACGTGGTCGGAACAAAGGGAACCCAATGTGGGAATATATATAACGGTAAAAAAGGTAGAAGAAAGGTACTTACATGCTAGAATACCAAGACACGTGTACAGGTCACAGGAACTCCAGCAGAAACACAAAAGAATAGCGGTTACGGTTCGCAAAAGAGTTTTCACATGGTAGGAGAGGAAATGGACAGAGCGGACAAGAGCGGGACCTGTGTTTTTCTACAATATATATATATATATATATGTTTCCTTTTTTTGTTGCCATTTTATTTTTCTATATTGTTCCTTTATTCTCCCCTTTCCTGTTCAACTTTATTATTATTATTATTCCCTTCCTTCTGATTCTTTACCCTTTATTCCTTTTGGAGGTTCCCTTATCTACTCCCAGCAATCTCCGCAGTTCCTTCTCCATTTAGTGTTTTCTCCGCCCCATCTAGTAATTTTCCCGCCTCCACAACCTGGTTACACTGTTACCGAACTTCCGCACCTCCCCATACCTTTACACACTTCTTATTATGACGCTACACCTGCGACTAAACCTTGTGAGTCAGCATCCTGAAAATACTGAACCGTGACTCACCTGTCATAGTTAGAAAGAGATGGAAGTAGACGTACATCTCTATCCTTTCCGCTAACAATAAACCCTGTCAGTACTGCGCACCACATGGCCACGAACAGGCGCAGGGGCTTTCTAGACCGAGTGTGGCCGTCACGTCTTTATTCACGTGACTCCTCAGTTTGCCTCATGACGCTGGGTGGACGCCGAAAAGTGGGACTACAACCGGTAATTAAATTTGGGACCACGCGGATATGAGTCCAACGCTCTAACCGTTGGACTGTGGAGCCCCATATTTATATATAAATAAAAAATAGGTGAAATTTTAATAGAAAGGAAAGGAAATTTGTACTTACATAATTTCTTGACGAAAATCGCGTAGACAATACACACACACACAACACTGTAAAGTCACTTAGAATTTTCGAATACATGTACTGATTCTACGTAAGGCCCCTTGAACCGCCGTGTCAATAATCACCGCCACTTTTCCGTCACCAACAGACCCGATTCGCCAGTGTTATGCACAGGCAATTGCACAACACCGACTTCGATCACAGTTTCCGCATAGCAATAATCGATACCCTATCCCCACCGCAAAGACATCCACACGTCTCTGGGAAGGAGCTTTCATTGGAAAACTGAAACCTGGTCTAGACCTGCAGTAACTTTTTCTCCTTTTTTTTTCTCCCCATGTTTACATCCACACTTCTCATGCTTCCCTGTCTATTCACTTTCAGTTTTTTTCTATATTAACTCCCACTTTTGTTATTGACTCGGCAGTCTACTCGTTTCTTATTGCGTTTCATTTACTGTGTCTCAGTTTTTATTATTATTATATCAATTATACCCAGTTCAATTTGTAACACAAAACATCGTTTCCAAAGCCCGTTTCCTATCGGTACTTTCGCACGCGCAGAACGTCGTCAATTGTTTTTGATATGGACGTCCTCCACTTGCTTTTCTATCTCTTCAAATTCTGCACTGTGTTCCGTGAATTTCTTTCTTGTCTACAACTGAAGACGGCTGAAAGTGACCTTATAGTGTTGTTTGTGTAATTGGAACGTGATTTTCGTCAAGATACTAAGTAAGTACAATTCCTTTGCTACCTATTAAAATTTCACCTATTATATACAGTATATTTTCCAAGGCCTGGGGGTCTGGAACGGTGCCAACCCAGAATTGTGATGGAATTGGAGAGCTGTTGTGAATAAAAGACAGTGGCGATCACAGCTGAGAGCATCAGATCTCCTACCCCAACGTGTCTAGTCAGAGTGGAAGCAGTAGACCTAATCCTCCGTACGGGAGAGGCCTCATGCAGTAGTGAATTGAATATGGCTGTAAATTATTATGAATTATATGTATGTATCTCGTATCTCTCGCCCTCTCTACTTTGTCTTCTAATACAAATCAATTCAGATAACCTTGTAATATGGTTGTTACGTACATACGAGGACCAACTAGGAGAGAATGATTACACATGTACAGCTGTGGACAAAAGTATTGCGCAGGTCTTCAAAGAATATTTGCCAAATTCACGAAGATCCCATGTGCAACATCTACTAATGAAAATTAAAATTAGGGTTAATAGTTCCCACTGTGCTATGGTGGGTTACCAACCATATGCAGTATTTA
>JAGDQP010011783.1:41520-52096 GCA_022664845.1 Lepisma saccharinum
GGCCTTTCTTAATCCTGTTCTTGGAGCCCCCTGAAGTAGTCCCCGCCCGGGGATCCGAATGAGGGACTAGTTTATCTCCGCAATATTTTACCCCAGGAGAATCCAGGAACCATCTGTTACTATTTCTTGACATGTTTTAGCGGTGTAGAGTTGTCAGCTCTACGACCTCGCAGTAAAGGCAGAGATTCAAGATGTCGTCCTCTGTCATCTCTGAGCCTTGCCGATGTCATTCATCTTCAGCATCAGAGTGGAAATGATGCTGCTGCTTCCCCTCACCATGATATTTTTGTTCAGGGTTATCTTCTCCTAGCCTTTGTAGATCCCTCTACTAACTGCAAGGCAGCAGTACTGGTTTTGGTCCGCCACGGAATATTTCCAGTACCCACCATTTCTGGTCAGCATTCCCCTACAAGACACCTGGGGAGGCGCCTGGTGGGAGACCAGTAACTTCAACCCGGCACAAACAAAACAAAGAAACAAAAATCTAACACCGACCGAATGCCGGGCCGGTACCGAAAAAAACTTTCAGGGACACATGGCAGTACATCTTCATACTATTCACAAAATATTACAATTACAGGCCCCTACAAATGGGCCAAACAATAAGAGACCAGAAGAATCCCCCCCCCGGGGGGAGGTCAACCGTAAACAGGTTAAAGAGGGTATATATGCCCTTGTACAAGAATAACACCAACACTGTCACCACTGGTGACATTACAGATGAATAATAATAAAACAAACGACATGACCACCAAGACTGCCTTACACAAAGGAACGGAACGATTGATCGAAACCAAATTACCAAAAGGGAAAGAACAAAACGCTTTTACCAACATTACAAAAATAATTATAATTATTATTAATAAATTATAATAATAAAAATAATGACAACACAACCACTGCTTGAACAATATACAGGCCTACATAACCAGAGGCCAAAATGCAAAAGCAATCATACGGTACTAGAAACCAAATAATAATAACCAAAGAAATAGAACGAACCCAGAACCTTCCAGATACTACCCAGTTTTGGGGCCCCCTCTGAAAGGGAAAATTATATTTGAAAACACCAGAACCGGAGATAGGGAACCGAATGAGCTCTATTAATAACAAATTAACCGATAACATTATTAACAATTTGGAAGAGAGAGACTAATCTGATTTGGTAGCCACATGACTACAGGGCTCTTAAGACTCTTAAAACTGAAAGATTACCACATGCACTTGAAAATGAAAAATAAAAATACTTTTCAGAACCCGGTACAGCCGGAGGACTGATACATACAGAGTGGAAATGGAACTAAATAAAGACTGTCTAAAAACTCACAAGAAGGAAAAGAAAAGAGAGAGAGAAATAAGGAAGAAAATTATAAGATAGGAAAGAGAGGAAGGTGAAACTACCGAAAAGAGAGACCCTACAACTTATGAATATTTAATAGCAAGTATGTAAGGAAGGATCGGGCTCCGGGCTTCATATTAACCAAAGAACGGAATTAAGGACATACCTACCTCACAAGATTGTTATATATTACCTGGGTGGCTATTTAATTAGGCATGCATCTACATTTACACAATGCAGGCAATGTATACAATCTCTGCAGCAGATACCAGACACATTCGCTGAAGACCGAGTAGCACTGCTGACAAGAATAAAAGATTTTAGCACTAATCCTGACGTTTCTTTCCTCAAACATCCATCAGAAGAATTTTAGTCTGCTTTTACAACTTGAAGATACTTTTGCACGAAAACTTGGGTCGGGGTCGCAGGAATTGTTGTGGAGTTACATGTTTCTTGATTATTTGGATGCTTTGCCGACGATTTATGTCCATGTGGGATTGGGTTGCAGAACTGAACATGTAATGGAAGTTATACCAAAACTAATATTTCATTATATTCGTTGCCGTTTCTTCTTTCGTGCGAGAGAAATGCGTCAAAATCTAACCTCATCCAGTACAACTAAGAAAGTTCGAAATCTGTCAAAAGTTGTCTCTTCAGAAAAATTCTTTCGAATATATTTTCCAGGGGGTAAGTACATAAAATATTTATCGTATTCATTCATTAATGTATTACGATTCTTAAGATATTTTCTTACATTAAAAATTCGCTTACTACTTTATCAACAGACAGACAGCTGATACATTTCTTTACGCATGCTTTTGGCAACTTCGCTTTGTACTTTGGGAGCTAAATCTGCACTAGCGCCGCGGTGTGCGGCATCGCTGAAATACGTGAGATTGTTCTCTTATTCCTTTCCACACCCTATGCTAATAGTATATTAGAAATAATAAATAACAAACAACTTAACAAAAATAGAAATCACAAAAAATTCACTTGGTACCACATGTATCAACAATGTAAAGAAGAAATTCAACAAATAATAGTAGTTCATAGTCTACATCTCTTTTCATTAAAATGTAATTCCACTTACAGAATAGATTCTTCAATATTTCACTTTAATCATATGAAAGAATATTATCAAAAATGGCCAGGATATTATCACATTTACGGATGTTTCTCGTCAAAACAGAGGTACAGGTGCGGCAATTTACGATCCTATAACCAAATACGAGGAACAAATTCATCTACCAGACAACACATCAATATTCTCCGCAGAAACTTTTGCTATATACCTAGCTTTAAAATATTGTTCCAAAATTAAACACACCCACCCACACAAATTTATTCTATAAAGAGAACCAAGAAAATTTTGTCGCTTTTTGTGGAGGTCTGTGTTCAATTGGCCCTCACACCGTGAGTTGAATGCGAATTGAGATCAGGCGAAGGTCAGTTATTGGTGTGGATATAGCCAACATACTACCTGGTTGTGGAAGTTCAGTTACACCGTGAACGTGCGGAAGGACAGAGGGAACATGGGACCTCCACAGAGCGTCATAAGCGCGTGTATGCTGTACGAGTTCAAACTGGGGTCAAACGCAGCTGAAGCGGGGCGGAAGATATGTCAGGCCTTTGGTGAGGGTGTCGTGACTACGCGGAGAGTGCAGCGGTGGTTTACCAAGTTTAAGGACGGTGACTAAACACTCGAAGACACACCACGTGCAGGAAGACCAACACAGGTACCAAATTAAGATCTTCAGGCAGCAATTGAGGCGAACAGTGGCCAGACATGTGAGGAACTGGGACTACCATTAAGTGTGAGTGGAGAAACCATTCGGCAGCACCTCCATCAACTTGGGAAGAAATACAAGTTGGGTCCCACATGATCTGACTCCGGGCCAGAAGGCAACGCGAGTAGGCACCTGTGTTTCTTTGCTGTCTCGTCTGAGGAAGGAGCCATTTCTGGACAGGTTGTTGACATATGTTTGAGAAGTGGGTCCTGTACGAAGCTCCACGGCGCCGTCATCATTGGTTAGCATCCCATGAACCGGTTCCAAAACAGTCGAAACCAGCACTGCACCAGAAGAAGGTCCTCTTGTGTGTTTGGTGGACTGCTCGCGGCATCGTGCATCGGGAACTGCTACCAGCTGGTTAGAAGATCAATGCAACTGTGTACTGTCAGCAGTTGAGCCGTGTTCAAGAAAAACTCAAAACTCTGGATCGAAAAAGGGGTCCTCCTGTTACAGGACAACGCTAAGCCACACGTGGATAGGATGACCCGGGACACCATTCTACGCCTTGGATGGGAAACACTATTGCATCCGCCATACTCCCCGGACATTGAACCGTCCGAATTTCACCTGTTCCATTCCTTGGACAATCACCTTAGAGGAAGCAAGTTCAAATCCCTAGTAGAGGTGCAAAATGTAATCCCTTCTTCACTTCACGGCCCACCAAGTTCTACCGCGATGGAATCCATGGCCTTCCAGAACGTTGGCAGAAGGTCGTCAATGCTGATGGGGACTATTTTTTATCTTCCAGGTACGTTTTAGGTGACATATCGATGTTCGAAGGTGGTGGGTGAAAAAGCGACAGAACTTTCTTGCTTACCTTATAACTGACTCACAACCTAGCTTTAAAATATTGTTCCAAAATTAAACACAAAAAAATACTTTTCTAACTGACTCACAATCAGTCAGTCATTCTCTTACTCCGATGAAAAATAATTATTCAAAGCCTCTCCCTTTATAATTAATTCCCTATATTTATATCAAACATTAATCAATTCTGGAAAAACTATTCACATCACTTGGATACCCTTCCAGTCTTTTAGTATTTTCAACTGCATAACTGATAAATTGGCATTCAATTCTGTTACAAATAAATCCATTACTAATATACAGTTGAACTGGCAAGACTTAATATATAAAATTAAAAAAAAAATCGATAAATTGTGTATATCACTTTCCATTCATACAACTAGACCTTACATTAATTTACAGCT
Source organism: Lepisma saccharinum (assembly GCA_022664845.1). Lineage (NCBI taxonomy): Eukaryota > Metazoa > Arthropoda > Insecta > Zygentoma > Lepismatidae > Lepisma > Lepisma saccharinum. Next base: position 45,861 of record JAGDQP010011783.1, read on the forward strand.
AATTCGTCCTTGGTTTAACAAATTTCCTACTATAAGACAAGTAATGTATTATTCATCAGATTAAGATCCTTACATACTACCACTAGGCAACATTTATATAAAATAAAAATACTCGACTCTCCCTTTTGTGATTGCGAAAACAATTCATATATAGAAGACATAAATCATGTTATTTGAATGTAAAAAATATGAAAAACACAGAAAACCCTTTTTCACGGCCTTACTAAAAAAGAAAATCCCTCAATCAACATCTATTCATGCTTTAATTGATGAACCTAACAAAAGAATAGGCTATATCTTATTAAATTTTTCAAAAAAACAAAAAATAAAGAAAAAAAAAACTCAACGACTACCATAAAATAACCAACTTACTTGAATAATCCTCGTCCGATTTTCCATTACTATATGTATTAATATATATATAAAAAAGTGCATACGAGAATCATACTATTAATTTGCTTCTATTAAAAAACTACTAACACATGAGAATTCATGAAGTCGTATCAAGAAATATCAAACAGAAAAATTATAAAATGAAACTCTAGTCCACCACCACCAACACCAAGAATCAGTGTTAAAAAAGTCATTCTTCAACTATATTTCAACATTCAACACTTCAACAATCATCAACTCAACAATTAAAGACTTGTATGGTACAAATTCGACAGAAGGTTCTTTCTCCTTCCATTCTTGAGAATATACCAATAAGTAAAACGAAACGAAACAGAGTGCAAAATTCTAATGTAATATAATCTTTTCGATACGCACAATATGAACACACATAAATTACTTACATGAGTTTTTGAAAACGCTTAAGGGTTTGGTTTCAATTTTTTACGAAAATTAGGTAATTTTGGAAATATTTCAGATAGAATTACGAAGCACGCAAAAAGAGACAGCATAATGTCACACACATGCTACCTCAAGCGTACATTTTTTGTTCTGAATGTAAACATAAAACGACCATCTAAGCTGAAACCTTATTTCAGGGCAAAAGTTAAGAACCAAAACAATAATAATCTGCATAATCACACAAGAAACATTAAAATTTGTCCCAAAGACGCTAACTCAAATGCGCATTTTCGTTTCCTGAATACAAGGTATCAAACACTTGTCTGAATTTAAACAGTGATTCTAGAACACAAGTAGAAGAGGAGGATGATGATGATGATGATGATGATTATTATTATTATTATTATTACCATAAAATGAGACAGTAAAACGTGTTTGTTTTTTTAATTCACAACCACTTCATCAGCCGTTTCAAAATCTTTAATAAAGTGTCGCAGCATCTCTTCAAAATTAAATGATCATTGCAAAATTGTAAGCAAAAATGGTAAAATTACGTTCTCGAATAGCAAATCGCATAATCCAAACAAGAATCTGATTACTGGCTGGATTAAGCAACCTGCGATAAGATGTCATTTAAGTAAATCATTCGAGAGCTGTTCAGGGTAAATCGTGGCTTGTGGTTGGTTAACCAAAATCGATATGATTTATTTAAAGCCGCCAAAAGATCGGTTTTGAGTTGCATAAGTGATTGTATTCATATTACTTAAAATGTCTGCGTGAGCATCACGCAAAAAGTGACCAATTGGAATAATTTTTTGCACATGAGCAGACACTGGATCAGACTGAGAAGTTATCACATCACTTTGATTCTAAAATTATTACCTTCAGCGATAAAGATAACAAAATAAATTTAATGGGCGGTAACAGCACTATGGCTTACGCCCTTCCTGTATGTTAAGATAATCGATCATCTAATTATCCACTAAATTCAATTGCATATAAACATGAAATAAACACATTGTTTCCATTTTAAGTTAAAACAACAATCAGAAATAAACAAATAAATAGTATAGATTTTTAATTTCAATTGTTGCAAATATATATATATATATATATTTAGATTTAATATTTTAAAACATTGTAGTAGTATTTTCAGTACTATTAGTAACAATAGTAGTTGTAGAATTAGTTGTAGGAGTAGCAGTAGTATTTGTAATAGTAGTGTTAGTTGTATTAGTAGTAGCAATAGTATTATTACTTGTAGTAGTAGTAGTATTTGTATTAGTAGTAGTAATAGTATTTGTGGTAGTAGTAGTATTTGTAGTAGTACGACAATTAGTGTTGCCAACGTGTTTTACTCACCCAGCACCAACGGGCAGGTACTTTTGCTAGTATAATTTTAGTCTTACTTTTCTCAAGTTCTCCCAGAGTGCATATGATTGCATCACAGTTGATAAAATAACTTAGCGGATGTTGCATGCACTTCTTATTCCAAGCTTCTCGGATCGATGCTCGAACTGACCATTTTCATTGAGGCCTTCCGAAACGTCCTTCCAACAAATGCCGAGATGATACGAGAATTCAAGATCAGTACATTTAGTTTCACAAATTCAGTTGTTCCTAAGAGTGTTAAGGTGAATCTGACGTACGGATTGTCAAATATCATTTTTAGTTTATTTCGTTTCGGAATGCTCAATGACAAGTGGGGGAAAAATGCACAATTCAACTTCTGACCAATGAGGTTATTTTCAGGTTAATCACTCACACATATATTTCCTGAGAAACGTTTCTGGTAGCTGATACTCTATTTTTCGCTTTTCTGTTGCTACAAATCAAAGCACTGATGGACGTTTGAACCAAGTTTTTAGATTTTCGTGACGAGAAAACATTACTCATGATCTCGTTTCTTTTTCAAGTAATGCAGAAATTTGCAACACTGACGTTTCGAACACCTAAAATCATGTCTACTAACTCAAACCTAAACTACTGGTATGACATTCCGTAGAATGCCAAGATCTCCCAGACGGCTTTTGAGTCGGCCTGAGATGCTTAAATGTCATAAATAAAATTCAAATTCAAACCGCTTTTTGCTGAGTAGTGTGTAGTCAGCGCATCGGGTCGCATCGCAATTGTACTCTGACTTCCACGACCCCAGTTTGTTACTTCTTGTATTCAAAGTATCTCCCCAATATTTCTCACAATACTGAATAAATACAAAAAATTCTGCGAAACGAACCCGCGCCGGGACCGCTCGCAATAAGAGTGAGAGTGTTAACCATGTGGGTATCCGGGAGCTTACGCAACACCGAATATATTATAGAAACAAATCCTGACTGGAACAAATTATGGAACAACAGCACGCTCTCCTGTTTTAATTTCCGAAACGTATAAACTCGCGCAACAAAGTGGCGAATCATAATTAGAAGAAACGAGAGGATAGTCCACGGCTTGTGGTCAGTTTCAGAACGCCAAAGATCCCTAGTAGTAACTAATACGATAATGCACGAGCTACAAGCATGAAGGGGGAAAAAAAAAAAAAATTCCTTGATTCTCATCACCTCCTGGAGTAGATTTTTTTTTAACTTCTTCTTTTCGAAAAAATGTAGCCGGTACCGTGATATCATGACAAAGGGAATCGTTTGAGATCTCTCTTTTTCATTACTTTTAGCGACAACGTAATACGTTAAGGGTTAAGAAGAAGCTCTTGTAACTAAATACGCTGTCTGTCTGTCTGTATGTTTGTGTTTGTCTGTACGTCATGCTTTAGAATTTTGAATTTGATGTTTATTTATGGTTTTTAGGCATCTAAGGCTTAGGTCGGTCACGAGTTCAAGTACTGAAGTCTGGCAGAAAGGATGAGTGGTTGAGTGATATAGTGCTACTTTATTTAATTGGAACCCGAGTGGGGAAAATATGACTTTTAGTCTCCAGCCACTTGAAGTTTTTCTATATGTGTGAGTGTATGTATAACCACCAGGTCGACCAGGTGCTTCCCAGTCTAAACTACCAGTCGAGCAACGTCAGCACTTCCGAAGATTTATTTATTTATTTCTATATCTCCATATACAACTCGTAGGCTATTTTATATTGGAGCGTAACAAAAACAACAAGGATTAACAATGGAAAATAAAATTGGACGGAAACCGATATGGCATTGAAGTAAGGTATTTTGAATTTGAATTTAATATTAAGGCCTTTAGGCAACTTTAGTTCAGACTGGAAATTGAAGTTAGGTATGAACCCGTCACTTATCTGTTAGGACTTGAGAAAACTTCAGTCAGGATGAGACACTGGACCTCCCGAATGCGAAGCCAACGCTAAAGCACTGAGCCATGGCCGCTCGGTGATCCGTTTCATATCGCTTTTGGTTCGCAAAATGTTCGTTATCATTGACATGGATAAATTCTCCATGTTTTCTTTTGAGGGAATGATTTAACGTATGATGAAATCAAACTCTGAAGAACACCAAGAGTTAGGTATTCGAAAGATCGGCACATCAAGTCTGTAAACATGGTAATCTTTTATTTCAAATTATTTAGTTATGAAACAAAGATTACACCTCAATTAGAAAAATAAATGCACATGTACGAGTACATCTATCTAAACTTAGTTCCTTTGTTTCACTAATCCTCCTCTTCATTGTGAGGCGTTCCACACTGCGCACTGTGCCTAAAAAACAGATAAAACAACTTAATAACGAGTGAATGTTGATGTGCATCCGAAGTGATTCATTCAATTGTTATTACCGTTCTAAACGAGCTAGTAATCTTCTAAGGACGGGACCTACAGTTTAGCGTGGGCTCCGAACCACTTATGTCCCCACCGGGAATCGAACCTGGGATGCCTTGATTACAATCATCTGAAGTGAGTCAAGCATCTCTGTTCTCTAGCAGAGCAGGGAGCAGTCACCGAACGGATCTTTGCATACGGGGTATTTCTTTGCCAGCTGATTGATTTTTGTGAGGCGACAAGAAAGGAATGCATTCCAAAAGAAGTTATTTCTTCAGAATAAATGCAAAACTGCTACCAAGATTTGATAGTATATTAGCCTAACTGCAGACTTGGCAAATTGAAACTCAGGAATTTCTCACCATTAAATATCAAGGAAGAACACACCTAAGAGGAATGTTCAGTGACTTTCCTAAGTTGGGAGATGTGGCAACTTGATACCACCTGTGAATGTACACGATTCATATAACAAACGTTGCTAAATTGAAGCTGAACTAAAATATACTTACTTTTGATGTTCTGAGAACACATGGCAAATCTTAGAGCATCTGTTCCACATTCTGGAATACCATTAGGGTATAGCTTATTCTGAGTATGAATCATCATATTAACCTCGGCTTCTGACAAATATCCACTTTCTCTCGCAGTTGTAATCTGGTCAATCATTTCCTACATCATATAAACGTAACAATAGTTTAGCTCACATATAACATTAGAAACAGAACGTACATGAGCACTATATATATATATATATATATATATAAAAATGTAAAACACGTAGAAAAAAAAATACTTACATAGTAGATTCTTGAAATAGATGTACAATAACAACACAAACACATCAGAAAAGCAGTACGTTTCGAAAAAGCGTTTTCAACTAGAAGGAAAGAAAAATGGACAGAGCGGACAGGTGGAGGACTGGTGTTAAGGAAACGCCATATTGTAAATCAGATCCGAGGCACAGCCATGAGTACGAGAATGGCACCTTCTTATCCTTATGGGCAACCTCGAACATGATTTCCTGCAAACTCAAACTTTGACCCCTCTACTCTGGGTACGATTCTTTGACGATATTATGATGCTATGGACTCATGGTGAAACCAGTCTCAAGACATTCCTAGAACAACTGAACCAATTCCGTGTTGTCCAGTTCACCTGGACCATTTTCGACAAAAGAATCACATTCCTTGAGGTGGACACCACCTTAGAAAACAACACTCTGACCACTTTCGTTCACATAAAATTCACCAACCATATGCAGTATTTACACTACTCAAGTTCCCATCCTTACCACACCAAGAAAGCGATTCCTTTCTCCCTTGTCCTCAGAGGACAACGCCTGAATTCCACCACCTCTGCTGCTGAAACTTACAACCAACGCTTCCAGGAGGCTCTAGTCAACCGAGGATAACTAACGCCTCCAGGAGGCTCTAGTCAACCGAGGCTACCCTTCTAACCTTGTAAACAAACAGATCCGCCGTGGATCCTCACACACACAACCCACTCAAAAATCCAACTCCCCGGCTCGAATCACCCAGTTCCATCATAAACTAACCAAGGTCAAAAAATTCTACACTATAATTTCCACATTCTCCAATCTGACCCAGACACAAGATCTATATTCCCCACTAAACCTAGATTAGTTTTTCAACATCCACCTAATCTTACAAACATCTTGGTCCGTACGAATCCCTCCTTACCACCATACGAAACCG
>JAGDQP010011784.1:9008-52089 GCA_022664845.1 Lepisma saccharinum
CTCTCAAATGGATCGGTTCGGATCCACTGGGATCACAGATCAAACCTTTACAGTCACGGGTCGAATCGAGAGTCACATCCACTCGGGTCACAGGCTGGGTCGAAGTGACAAATACAGAAATGCATTCTACTTCAATATTCGTTATGTGATTCCCCTAACCAAAATAAACTGTTTCTCCAAACAAGAAAGTAACAATAGTAGTTACAAAAAAAACTTTTCACAGTACTTAATACGGAACGTTTATAGAACAAACTAATAGGTTACCCTACCTCACTCGTGACACCATTGACTTAACCAAGGATGTTAGAATTAGATAGACCCAAATTGAAAAACCTGAATCAGAACGTAACAGCGCCACTCTGCCATATTGACGTGCCCAGCTAGAATATAGGAGAGTGGTAAAGAATTAAAGTGAATCGTTAACTTCAGAAAGGCAACTAGTCCAATATTTACACATTTGCTTTTCTATTATTATTATTTTTGGATGATTACGGTTTTGAGTGAATCAATGGATCATTTACCACTGAAATGAAACTTGTCCGCACGATAGCACAGTCTGGCAATTGATAGTATTAAGTCTAACATGAATATTAGGCTTGACGATGGGCACTTATAGGCTGAGAAACGCTGTAGAATCTTTATAACTCCCTTCAAAGAAAGCTTACCCATCAGAACTGCTCATAGACAACTAAAAACAAATGACATCAAGAAAACTCTGGTCTATATCCCTCAGGACAAGATTCAGCTTTGGAATTCAGCCACATGGCGTACAATAACGGCATCTCCTATTGAAGACAAAGATAACTGAGTAATACAACATTCAAAAACGTCAAATATTATTCAGAAATGTTTTTAAAGACAATGTTTATTTGAATAAAATAAGTTTATATGTTAAATTATATATGATTTTTAATTAATTTAACCTAAAAGTTCATTTGAAAACCCAATTTACTACAGAAAGGGAACATATCCGAAGCAAATATAAAATCCCCTTTTCCCTTACGATATAAATTTTTTTTAATTTGTATATTAAGCAAATATACCTATATTTAGTATAGAAAAATACATGTAAGGAAGAAAACTGGTTTTATGCAGTTTTTTGTCTCCTGTAAAATTAGAAAATGTGGATATGTTGCCTATCTGCAGTAAATGGTTCAAGTGAAAGTGATCAGCTTGTAAAAAAATAGATTTTACTCTTTTTTTGAGTTGCATAATTAATAATTTATGTTTAACCAAATTAGCTTATTGATATTTAAATTGTGAGTAAAGAACAATCTCCTAAATTCTGACTGGGAATACCAAGATGGCGGACTGACGTTGGGATTCAGATTTTTTATATTATGGTCTTCCCTTTAATTCTAACATCCTTGGTTAAGTCAATGACGTCACGGGAAAGACAGCCTATGATTTAGTTCTATAAACATTGCCGAATATGTACTTTTGTGAGACTAGATTTCATTAAAGGAAAAGGACGAACTCTGTTGGTCTTACAGCACAACCTACTGCTTACAGGAAACCGGTTTTTACAAGGAACAATATTGTTTCGTAAATTTAACACTTCTACAAAACTTCGGCCGGCTCAACATACACGCACTAGTTGCTGGCTAGTCATAGAAATTGCAAGAAAAGCACGCATGCATGAAAAGACGGTCTCAGTCTGTGTCACAATGACCAAACTATCTGTAGTCAGTCAGATAACGTTATTCTGTTGTATACAACAGGTTTCCTGTTAAGATTTTTCTCAGTGTAAGTGCTATAATTTACCTCATGTGGAAATACCAAGCCTTGTGCAAGTTCATCAGTTTCATTGTTCAACTTTTCATGCATATTGGTTCGAAAATGTAATATTGTGTAATTCTTTTTACGTTATTTCTTCATCCGCCATTTTTCGTGCAATTGATCATACATAAACATCATTTAAAACTATCAATGGGACATTTTTTTTTAAGTTCGTAAATTACAGAAGTTATATTAAGATTAAACCAATATACTAAGAAGTGAATATTCATCGGATCCAGGATTATTGACCAGTTACGATCATTTGTTAAACTATTAAAATTTGAAAAAGGTTTTAATTTTCCTATGTATTAAAAAATCTGAATTTATAGTAATGAATCAAAAATTAGGAAAAAAAATATTTTACTTATAAGCTGCGTGGTCTTGACATTATGTATTAGTGAAGAAAGGGGAGAATGTAATTTTTATATAAAGGACATGTGTTGGTCCCTTTTTGTCCTCTTTTATTTTCTGAATCGCAATCCCATTCTAAGTTCTTTCTTAATCCTGTTCTTGGATCCCACCTGAAGATCCGAGTGAGGGACTAATTGACCTCCAGAATATTTTACCCCAGGAGAATCTATGAACCATCTATTACTATTTCTTGACGAACTTTAGCGGTAGCGGTTACGACTTCGCAGTAAAGGCAGACATTAAAGATGCCATCTTCTGTCCATCTCTGAGCCTTGCCGATGTTATTCATCTTCAGCCTCAGGGTGATAATGGTGAAGCTGCTTCCCTTCACCATGATATTTTTGTTCGGGGTTATCTTCCTCTCGCCTTTGTAGATCCCTCTACTAACTGCAAGGCAGCAGTACTGGTCCGCTCCGAAATATTTCCGGTACCCACCATATCTGGTCGGCATTTCCCTATTCCCTACCTAGGGAGACACCTGGTGGGAGACCAGTAACTTCAACCCGGGAAAGAGACCGAGACGACGTTGGGAGGATAATATTAGAAGTGATCTTCGAGAAGTAGACATTTGGGATGACAATTGGTTTCATCTTGCTCAGGATAGAATCCTATGCAGAACGTTTGTTACTGCGGCGATGAACTTGGGAGTTCCGTAAGCCATAGAGTAAGTAATTATACAGGTGCAGTTTAAGGATGACCGAAAACACTGACAAAAAATCTGTCTTTCAGCTCATTTTGATGAGAGTTTGCCACACTGAAAACTTCCAGCCTATATCTTATATACCCTCTATGTGCAAAACTTACTGTATCGTATGCACAGTACGGTTTCACTTCTTACTATTGCACGTATCATTAGTTCTCTTAGCACGATGTTTTATGTATGTTTTGAAATCATATTCCCATTTTTCATTCTTCCTTTTCGTGTCATTATCCTTCTTTCCTTCCATCGTCTTTATTCACTTCTCTCTCTTTCGTGATTTCTTTCAAGTTTTCTTTAGCTTATCAGAACCCCCCCTTTTTTTTTCTTTAACGTGACCATCCATTCCCTGGGAGACTTTTAATTTATCTGAGTTGTTCTTCACCTGTATGGGGAACTTTCCCTAAACTTGACTTGCAGAATTTATCTGAAAACTGTGTACGCAAAAGTTTTACCGAAGCACTAACCTTCTTCCAATAAACTTGATTCTTTTTGAAAAACATGGTTCGTTTTTATCAGGTTTTTTATTCTTTTTTTTTTATAATTATTTTTCGATGAGGGGGTGAGTCAGTCTTTATTAAATATTATAGGGAAAAATATGTAGATTCCTGCTGTAGTTTGAATTTAAGTCAAAAACTTTTTGTTTTATGGAATAAATGCACTATAGTGTGGCACAATGAATATTGTGAAAATAAGGTAATCCGGTTATTTATCTCGGAATTAAAATCTATAAAAGTTATGGAAGATCTGTACACATTAGACATGGCAAAGAGTCAAGTCACGTATGCCCCTTAGCTGTTGTTGATGTGACCCCAAGCAATACAGTAACAAGGAAAATACTGTTGCTCATTTGTACTTAACTGCCAAATCCTAAAGGGACAGTAGTGGCCAGGGCCTTGTTAGAGTTATGATCACGGCATTGCCTGGGGAAAGGGAGAAGTACTCAGGAAAACAGAGTGTAGAGATTTAATGGAATGAACATAGAGACTATTTTTTACGATTAATAATGAAACAATGAGCAGAACATGGAAAATGAAATTTTGAGAAGAGAACTAAAAATCTGTTGCTGAGCGTAATGAGTTTATTATTGACTTTCACGTGGATGGGAGGAGAATTAATGGGTTCTTTGAATATATGCGCTACTTATGCATTCGAAGCGGATAAAGAGTCAAGAGTGCGAGATGTTTCTCAAGCGAGGATTTTCAGGGAAAATTCAGGGAGAAAGCAAAGGTTTGGAGAGAGAAAGTGCACAAATTTCTCCAGGAGTAAATCAGAGGAATGATGTAGGATGAGGAAGCATCTTTTACACTCGTGTTCTGCTCGGATTAAGGCAAAAGGGTTAATGCCTATTCATTGACGAGACTTAGGGGGGGGGGAGAATCTAGGATAAGCAAAGGAGAAGGAGAGAATGATGCATTCTCAATGAAGCGTAGTGAGAAGATGTGGAAAATGCGCCAAACGGCAATGATGAAATAATTAATGTGAAATGAGAGCAGTATTTTCAAAGGGAAAGATTTTGAAACCCTGAGGAAGTACAAGAATCAAAACAGGAAGAGAGAGAGAATCTCACAAAAGTCAAATTTGCATTTTGAAGGAACACAATACATATATTATGATAATCTTGTTTATGTTCATGGCAAAAAAAAAACGTTCGTTACAAATGCTTATCATCATGCAAAAAAAAAAAAATACAGGAGTTATTGCTAATAATAAGGGATTTTATAATCCCGCTTTATCCGTGTCAGAAAAATACATCCTAAGTACATATGTTGCCATACATAACAGCAGTGTTGTAATGGGTTGCATAACATGTAGGAAGGCAGAACATAACCAGAGTTAATAGTTATAGTTTTAGCTCCCTTTCAAGGGACCATCGAAACTTTACCGGTTACTAGTAGAATTATAGAGTTCACTTGTTTTTAGTACAGTTTAGTGTAAGCCGTATCCGTGTGCATTATTAATTTAAAGGAATGGATACAAGATCAGTTTTTGGTTACTTTTAAATATTCTGTTGCCAAGGTAACCATAGTTTCAAAAGAAAAAAAAAGCTAATTTTAGTGTTTACTTGCAGTGACTATAACCATAGTTACTAACAAACCAGGTGCACAAGTTCTAGCCTGATACGCAGGCATTTGTTGAGGGTTAGTTATGCGTTGACAATCACTGAGGGTTATTGCGCTGACAACCAAATTGTGGGTAATACGATGGTGGTTTGCAGCGGGTAGTGTGCGGAAGCTGTTAGAATGATCGAAACATTTTTTTTTTGTATAGAGAAAGTAGTTGATTGCTATATAATGAACAATGATGGAAGGTAACACATACAATAAAACACTCACAGATTTATAGTTATCTTGCTATTAGATCACTCCTATCAAAACAGTGCCGTTATCTACACGTCTCAATCTGTTATTTCTCGTCTCTTCTACTTCTGAATCGAATAAGAGAACCAGCAGTTATGCATAAACATAATGTTTATTTTCGCAAGAATTAAAACATTAATCAAGAAATGGACTGTTCAGCGATAACAAGCATAGAGATCTGAGTTAGAACTGAAAATTTGGTCCATACTGGTTTAAACTGGAAGTAGACGATCGAGATTAACTGTCAACTGCGCTCCTTGGCGTCATATAGTCATTAAATTTTTTATAACATCGATCAATCCAGTATCGCTTTTAGATTGAGGTCAATGGTACTGACTTACACTACATTGTTCACAAATATGGTACCGTTATCATCAATACTTTATCTTGCACAAAAAAGGAAATTACTTACTGGATAGCCCTCGGAATAATAATTTTCCAGCTGTCATCCCTCCTTCTTGAAAATTTTACTCAAGGTATAATTGAAATGCATTTTATATACTTTGAAGCAAGAAGCCATAATTAAAAGGTTAAAACGTGAATATATATTTAAAAAAATGATTGGACATAAATACTCGTGGCCTTAAAGAGCAATTCTGATTGGATATTTTATTTTAAAATATATTGATTTACATATTACATACTATTGCATGCTTTAGATTGTTTTAGTTTCTATAACATTTTGATTCTTGCTTCACTAATGAAATTCATCCATGATCTTGCCGTGTTCAGTTATGCTTTGTGAATTGAGAACATACATAATCATTCTGTAATCTAGCTACTCTTATGAGCTACACGCTAAAAAAAAACCTTCACTTCTGCTGCAAATTTTTTCGCACATAACATGAGTAAACTTTTCATCACTTCTCTACACTATAAATGTGCAAATATTGAAATAGCTGGTTTCACAAATTAGACTGGATTAAGAAGCGGGGTTTGTCGCAGGTCCAGGAGGCTAAAGTATCAATGAAAAGCAATAAGTAACATCCTTCTAATTTTTTAAGGGCTCTCCCAGGTCCAAGAGCTCGAAAAGTACTGTTTTTTTATTGTTACAACATCGTCTTATATACTATTTACAAGCATTACAAGATTGAACCTTTGTGTTTCAAGATTTTTGAGTCAATATTGCGTGTAATAAAATTCAAACATTCATTTCATAAATATAAGTTGATATTGTTTAAAGATATTGTATCAAATTTAAATTACTATGACAGTATTGTTTCATACAAATATATAAAATTCCTGATCATTAAAATGCAAAAGGATTAGTATTTCGTATCTGAGCATTGCTTAAATAGACCTATTGACAAATTATTTTTGGAAGTTATTCTTAATAATTATGACCTGGATGTTTGATTTAAGGATATATAATATATTAAGAGCTATTCAAACTAGTTATTAAATGTACGTTCTAAACTACCTTTTAAAACCGTATATATTTTCGTGGCATCTAGTGGGTTCTATAATAAATTAATTAAAAGGATTTCTTCCGATTTTCAACACTAGTGAGGTACGTACAAAGAGGAATAGTGTCCTACGGGGGTGTCGCCCCAAAATTCTCGAGCACACCCCCAACTTAAAAGTTTATACGGTCAAAAATGGATAAAACCCGTGCAAAACTCCATTGACTTTACACCCCACCAAAAATTGACTTTACACCCCACCAAACTGAAAATCCTGGGGGAATGTCAGGATTCCATATATATTCTGGCACTGGACAGAAATGCGTGAGAAATGTATATATATGGCATTTTTGTCCATGTATCCTCCAGAGAGGCATAAATCTTCAGTCTCGTCGTTTCACGTTGTTCGTCTAGCAACCTACACAACGATTTTCAGTTATGTAAGAGCCGTTCCACTGGTAGGAAATAGTAGCAGTATTTCTAGTGATGGCCAAGGAAGAAATGAAAGGTAGCAGAAACAGGTATAGAAAAACTGAAAGAATCAGAAGAATAACAAACGACCACTCCTGTTCCAGATGATGGACAAAAGAAGATTAAAATGATGTGTTCTTTTCTTGATTCTTCAATTTCTTGGCGAAGAATAAACCCTGATTCTTTTCTTCGTCTTCTCTGAATGTATAGGACTTCCTATATTCGTAGGGTGGTCGATAGCTGTTTCTATTGTTTCCGTAAAGAATAGTCCTGTCTTGACCTACTACTAGTTTTATTCAGGGGAGAAAGGAACTCACTTTTGTAAGCTCATATCGAACAGACATTGGTGTCTTTATTCCCCCGCGCATTTGTCGTGCAACTGCATAGCTCCACTATACATAAGGAAATGCTTCCTTGCAAGTAAAGTGAACCTTGTATGATTGATTCATCTTTTTTTAGATTTTTCTTCTCCCTCTACCCCTCCATTCTACTCCTGGGTTCCTCTTCCGTCACTCCATTACTATAGCTACGAGCTTCTTCCATTCTTTTCTTCTTTCGACAAATGAAAAATGCGCTGTCAGAAAATTTTTCTTTCTTTCTCTCTACGTTTCTTTAATATGTTCCCCTCTATTCTCCTTCTTCTTCCTTCTTCCTGTCGTCCTACAACATCTCTTCATCTTCACGTTAGAGGTCTCGCATCAACGCCAAGCTCTTGAGCGTAGTTTAATAAATTCACAGTATGAGAGAGGTTTTGGAAAGGTACGTCATGTCATTGGTTGAATTTTGGTTTGCACACCGTCTCGTTCAAGAGGAGAACGAGAACATGTCTGAATCGATTTTGACGGCAGGGTCGATTTTCTCTTGTCTTTACTTTTATCTTCTACCTTTTTTTCACCTCATTCGCTCTCTATCTTTCACATGATCCTTCTGTCATTCCTTTTTCTATTTTGTACTCTGTAGTAGTACTATTATATATGGAGAAAGATGTAGAAGCATAAGTATAAAGAAAGCTCAGGTGATATAAAGATGACAGCCCAGGAGTCGCAATGCAGTAGTTTCAAATTAGTATCTTCTACGAATAGATTAGAAGACATCTAAAATATTTTCGTTCTAATTTCTTCAAGATAATATCATATATGTATGGCCTGAAGGAATGAATGCCTAACGGAAAATTCAAGGCAACATTCATATTATTAACGAGCAACGGAAAATTCAAGCTATTTATTATGAGACTATTAACGACTAATGAAAAATTCAAGATAGTATTCAGACTACTAACGGAAATTTCAAGCCAGTAGTGATATAATTAACGACTAACGGAAAATTCAAACCAGCTCTTAGATTATTAACTACTAACGGAATATTCAAGACAACATTTAGATTATTAACAACTAAAGGAAAATTCAAGTCAGCACTCAGATTATCAACATCTAAAGGAAAAATTCAAGCCAGTATCCAGACTATTCACGACTAACAAAAATTCAAGCCAGCATTCTGATTATGAACGACTAAAAAGAGCATTGAAACCAGTATTCAGATCTAATAATGATAATGACTAAGATTGATATTGAGATTTAATAAGATTCAACGGGGAATAGAAGCTGCTATTCAGATAACCAAAAAGAATTTAAGACTTAAAAGAAACAATCAGATTGAAGAACAACTACCGTAGTTCATATTCAATAACGACTAACAAACAATTGACACAAGCATTTATATTTCACAATGATGAAGAGATACTATAGAAAACAAACTAAGTTGAAATTAAATAATAACGTAGAAGTGAAAATTATATTCGGATAAGTTTTATTCAATGGTTATAATAAGTATAGCAAACACCAGGAAGACGTTAAAGATATAACTATCGAGAAACTCAGAACGTCTTTCAGATTCAAATACGAGTAACGGAAAATTAAAAGAAACGTTCAAATTACATAACGATTAACGAATAATTGAAAGTAGCGTTCTTATTTCACACTGGCTAAAGAATATTTGAAAGAAAATGTAATTTAAATTAAATAATAATTGAAAATTACGTTCAGGTATTAAATTAATATTTCCTATTGATATTGTATATGTAGAAAAAAAAAGAGAATGTTATTTTGAATAGACAGTCTTGAGACTTTATATTAACTTAAAAATTAGTTTTTTACAAGTTTTACTGAGATCAGCTTGTTCGTAAATGCCAATGCAGGCTAGAAATATGATAAAAAATGGTTTCAATATGTGATAACAAAACCATAACCAAGATTATAATATTGAACTGTTTCAGCAGTAAAGGAAAGTCAAACAAATGCACATCATTAGCTTATGTCATGTAAATTAATAATGATGATAAATTTAAATTATATATTTTTATTCGACGTTTCAACCTTATCGTCTACTGCTTATGGGTGAATAATAGGAACACACGGAAGAAAAGATTTTTTTAAAAAATGCCTATATAGTACATAGTATTTATCAAGTACGAGTGGTATTTCCCCCCAATTTTTTTATGTTCTGTTTGTTTTATTCAGAAGGACAAAACATCGTATCCATGCGTTCATTTGCTGGAATTTTTTCGATTTCAAAAGAGCACTCACTACTCTTGATTGAAATTAGGTTCAATTACAATTCGTTTGTAATTAGGTAATTTCATAATGTTGTTTGGTTGCTATTGGAAATCTGATTGTTTTAGAGTGGTTGGTGTCCCTTTTCATCTCTCTCTCTTTGACACACACAAACGAGAAAGAGAGAGACAGAGACAGAGAGAGAGAGAGAGAGAGAGAGAGGAATATCTGCAAAACAAATATATATGTATGTGAGTGGGTATATGTTTGTGAGAGGTGATATTATAATATGTATCCTGTAACCCGTAACATATGGCATTTTGATTTACTTTTGTGCTTTTTTTTTTTTACAAATTTATTTTTGTTTAAAAGAGAGAATAAATAAAATTTCCTAGTGAATGAGATAATTTAACATGATACTGTTTTTCCTTTCAATTTGATTCAAACAGTCACTCAAATGTTTCGTTGATTTAGTGGTTGTCGTCGCGGATCAGCATTAGGGTGGCACATACTTCCTGATGAGGCTTTCTAGAATTTTTCCTCAGATTCAACAGGTGACTGCCCGAATTGAACTGTACCTAAATAAAAAAACCGTACCTTATTACTATTTCCTTGTCCGAATAGTGTTCGCTGAGTGACATGATCGTTCACACATGTGACGGGCTTAGGCCATATCCGGCAAATCAATGGAAGTTAAATAGAAGTAAAGTCTATAGTTTTGTACAGGGTGTTACCGGGTTAAATGTCTGTTGTATGTTGAAGGAAGTGATTATGGATAACAAGTTCTTAACGCTGTAGATCACCCCCGCCATCTTGATACACACCTTCCATTGATTTACACGGGAATTGTTTTACTCATTTTATGTCTCTCGGATGTAGAATATTTAAGTTCTGCTTTCACAAAATTTGTCTTGGTGGTTATTTTGACTCTTGTATAGTTTTGGTTTGTGAAGTTTCTCCAAATATATAAGTATAATGTATTATTAATAGTTTGCTATATAAATCACAATATGTTAACGGGCAATTACACTGTTTCTGTGTAAAATATTGCATTTCTATAAAGTAGCATGAGTAAAAGAGAACATGACGATAAACTGGGCGAAAACAGAAGTTAAAACTATACTCCTGAAAAGTATAAGACGAGTAAAACAATTCCCATGTTAATCAATGGAAAGTGCGTACCAAGATGGCGGGGGTCAGAAGTTTCTATATGCATATGCCCAACAAAATGTGTTTTCAGATTAGTTCCTTCTGAGGGTAGCATCGTATTATAAAAAATCAGGCAGACTTTTAAATAATATCCATGTGAGACAGTTCGGCTTTTACTAAAGGCAATCGAAATCCCGGTCAAGGAAAATATTTAAGGAAACTTTATAGTTGAGAGAGTGTCAATTGCGTTAGAGACATTAAAAAATAGTTTTATATATTTGAAGCAATTGATTTTATTATGAGAAATCTTCCTTAGAGCAAGTACTTCATTAATTATAAAGAACTGTGCCCACTTTACATAGGTTGCCTCTAATTGTAGGTGAAAACACAATTAAAAGTAATTCAAGCTAATTTGTAAGTTTAAAATATTGTCATCAGCAAGAATAAAGAAAAAAAAATCTCGACATTAAAATAATAATTTTGTCCCTCACATTACGTAACCTGTCTAAATGAAAAAAAAAGTAAGTTATAACTGTTAAAAAAAACATGAAACGGAAAGAACAAATTACTTCCCATCTATTTGAATCAATTGAATGTTTTAATTCATAAACTAACCTTCCTCTTGTGTTACGTCTTTCTCACCCAGCCACGTTTTGTTTTTTAATACTGAAGCAATAAAACTGGCTTAATTTTCTTTTGTAAATTTTTGACTTAATCTTGGAAGGAAAAAGGAAGGGGAAGACATAAAATGTGGAATTTAGTACCCAAGCCGTGTAATTATAACGAAGCTTTTTATTATATGGTTACTAGATGGGACTAGTGATGTTCTGTCTTAAAAACTCACTTAAGTGTCCCCCCCCCTGCCTGTTTCTTAGCTTTTCACTTGTATCTTTATCTTCTGTGATATAAATACCAACGTACACTGTTTTTGCTTCTCAGGTAATTATAATAACAGTGTGCTTAATTGCTGCTATCTCCCAGCAGATATTTTTATATGTAATGGTAATAACTGTTGAAGTATTTGTAATTTTCGCAGATGAGCGTTTGTCATGTGTTTTTCGAAATCATTACATAGCTAAAGCATTTCAATAAAATTATAACTAAGACGCACTCATCTTCGGCGATGTCTACAAAAACTGAGCAATTGATATTAAAATTTAATTATTTCCCAAAATGGCGGAGTGCACTTTGTGACGTCACATTTTTTTTTTCATTCTAAATGTAGTTTCTTTTTACCTATGCAATTACGAGCAAAACATGGTATACGTATTTCATATCGATGCGACCATGAGATTCCGAAATATTTTAATGTAAATTATTTTTCAAGATGGCGGGCACAAAGTATGTGACGTAACATATTTTCCTTATTAACATAGATCAATAATGTTCCTAGTGCCATTTTGAGAGATACTTTCTTTATTCAACTTCGATACGATTACTACAATACAAGATATTTATATTTAATTATTTCGCAAGATGGCGGCTTGTACTCTGTGACGTCACATATTTTTGCTATTCTGAATGGGCTTTCTACTTTCGGATGCAATTCTGAGTAAGGTATTGTTTATTTCATCTTCATACAGGAATTAGAACATGAGATATTAAAATATCAATATTTTTCAAAATGACCACCGCCATAACTAAGTGACGTCACGTATTTTTGCTATTGCCCCTAAACGCTTTTCCTTTGGTTACAGACGCAATGCGGCAGTGGTCCTTCGGCCTCTAAACGCTTTTCCTTTGGTTATAAACGCAATAGGACAGGGGTCCTGCGGCCCCTAAACGCCTTACTTTTGCCAATGCATTGAGACAGGGAGGCCTGCACGCCTTACCTTTGGTTAATTTTATATTTTATTTTTTATTCACTTTGTCTATACATATTTGAAGACCATTCATTAACAGATCAACTGGCAAATAATGATTCTCTTTGAATTTGAGTTACGTTTATGCTTTCAGACATCTTTGGCTCAGGTCCAGATAGGATAGTGTAAGGAAGTTGTCCGGAACCTAGTTTGAAGGTAGCATTTGACTTCTACTTCTTTGGTGACTTTCTGCGCCATTCCTATATGTCATTTGGGTTGCCTAACTCGTTCGGTGACTAATCAAGTCACAAGCATAAAAAACCTTTTTGTCGTTCTTTGCTATCTCATTAGGCTTTATTTTACTCAGTTGTAGAAAGTGTTAAAAGATAAAAAATAGAGAGTCTGAAATCTATGTTTTGTACGGGGATAGGTGGGATTTTATCCTTTTTTTTAAAAATAATCTCTGGATCTTTTCCTAAATACCTCCCTAGCTACGGATGTAAATGGGTGTAAAGTATAGTATTCTGTATATCGGAGAAATTCTTCCCACCATCCCTCAAAATTGCACAAACCGAACACTGTATCTAATAAAAAGATAAAAATTGATTGAGCTTCTTCGAAGGAAGTGTTGTTATTGGCCCCTGGCGTTATTTAGTGATTTTTGTAAAAGTTTAAAACTATGGAATGTAATGAGTTCATTTTAACGCCGCCCATTTCCTCCAATAATTGATTAATATGCCAAAGAGCTTTATTACTAATATGTATAGTAAGAGATACGTTGTGAAAGTTTTAAAAATGATCTTCTTAGAAGTCTTTACGGGGAGGAACTATTTTTTTTATATATATTCTTTTTTTCTTACAATGTTTCTTATCTCAGGGTAAAAAAAAAAGATGGATCGCATAAATATGTCTCAACTTGTAATTACTCTTTGACACATCAACTCTTTTAATGAACAACTAGTATTCTTTACTTGTATATATTTTTTATTAATATTTCCAACATGTATTCAATTTATTGATACGTTCTAACCCTTAAAACGTAGTAATAATTAATTAAATTTACTATTTAGAAATGTGTCAACAACATTCTGTGTATAAAATACATACACATTAATTTATTTTGGACATTTATAAATAAATATTAGATTAAATTTATTGTAAATAAAGAGGGAAAACTTATTGATTTTTAATGATATTTTTACTTTTATTTGGCGAGAAAAAAATATTTGATGAGATTAATTAAATAAATTGTTTTCCGTGAAGAAATAATAATAATAAACAATAAATGCTGGTTTCCACGTGTAAATAATAGAACTTCTAATAAATTCATAAGAAATATATGTACTAAAATTGCTTGTAGTATCTAATAAAGAAATACGTATTTTACCTATTAAGGTAAGGTTAACCAACATTAAATTTTCAATTCAGAGTTAAGGAAAATAAGGTAGAAATGATTAATTATGGGTAGAGTAGTAGCTTATTTCTCTAATTTACGGTTTATCACAAATTGCAATTACTGTTGTAGAGCCCTATCTAGCGGTGGAAAAAGGTAACCAAATATTTGTATGGTTGAAACTTCTTAAAAATGTATGACTAGTGAGTGCGTATAGAAATTTTTCTTGATGGAAGGGAAAATTAAAATCAAGAAAATAAGATATAAAAATTCTCTCCCACAATTGAGGAAATTTATTTATCTAATATAGTAATTTTTGTTGCTTCTCTAGCGTTTTTTTTACTTTTATGAAAAGCAGGAGCCTTTTAAAATTATTGCATTTAATAAAACTGCAAGTTGCTAGTTATTAACAAAAAATATTAATGTTCTTCACTGTTTGTATATCTTTGTACATGTTTCGTATAAATATATTGAAACAATATTATTTTCTTTTTCTTCTTAAAAGTTCCTCTTCAGTCACTGTATACAAAATACTCAGTCGTCCCGTTCGAGACAGTTTTCTGCGACTATTTCGCTGAAAGTTTTCCTATAAAAGCAGTGGCGGCGTAAGGGGGGGGCCTAGCGGAACCCACGCCCGGGCCCATCTAATATGGAGCAGATCGATGGTAGTCAGTGTAATAACTATGCCATCTCAGGACTCTTACGTGTGCGCTTGACTGCAACGGCTGATAAGCATGCCTATCCACAATCTGAATACCCTTTCTCATGTATAGATTACGGCGAGTGAGCGAGAGTATATCTGTTTTGGCAAGTGAGCCCCCGTGCGGCCCCCAGATTTTTTTTCAGTACTCGGAATAACGGAAAATAAGATATTCCGGCCAACAGTAGCAATGTGCACTCACAATTGTGTTCGTGAACGGACATCAATCAAGTTCACTTGCCCCGGGCTCCAGATTGCCTTACGCCGCCACTGCAGAAAAGTACTTTTTCATCAGTATGTGACGAGATTCAGCTGGTACTTTTTTTGTCAGTCTACTTGAAACTTCGTTATGCATTTTTTTTAAATTTAATATTAATTTCAACTTATTTACAGCTTTTCAGGCATCTATAACCGAAGTCGGTATAGGGCAGGGGAGAAAGAATGCAATAAGTAGTTAGTCAGGGCCTAAGTTAAATGTATTATCACGGCATTTGCCTGGTATGAGTTTTTATTGTCATTAATTATGGATTGTGACCAACACATTATCATGAACTATTTGTGGCTTCAAAATAGCGCTAAAGAAAAGCATGAAATGTTACAGTTTATAACAGTGTTTTAAAACCTTTTAATACCCAGGGACAGGGAAAAGCTTTCAAGTTCCGGTTACATAATAAGCATTATATAATTAAATATGTGTATTAACTTGCCGCGGAGCGCCACAATAGGTTCGCGGACCGGTGACTGAAAACCACTGGTTTCTGATAATGTTGGAAAATATTGGAAAATGGTAATCTAAATGTTTGAATAAAACAGGCGACAGACTGATAGAAAAATTGCTATTCAGGAAACATTTTGAGGACAAAATTCGACGATGAGACACAAAATTTCATTATCGTTATCAGTAATGACAATTATTATTTGATTAAATATTTTACAATCTGCTTTATCGACATTATTTGTCCGATTTCGACATTAGGTGTAGCTTTGGCGCTATTCCACAACGAAAAAAAACAACAAAACAGATGATGTTCAAACGTAAAAGTTTCGATTCTATTCCAAACACCAAGGCAGACACGAGTATCAAGTCACTCACAACTTGTCACTCAAGGCAGACACGAGTGACAACTGAAGTCACTCACAAAATAAATTGAAGCCCTTCTGCATTGTTTGTACCGGTTTCTTACGTTGTTGGTTATTTAAAATTTAAATTGTGGAAAGAAACTACTTATAATTCACTTTTTAGTATCTATATTAAATTCATTTTTTCCATTTTAATATGTTGTAAGAGTTATTTTCCAAACGCACTATAGATGGATATTGAAGCCTTTTCCTATAAAATTAAATAGAATGTTATATCTATGATTACTTCAATATACTTTTTATTACACTTACTTACAGCAAATTGTTAGCTAACTTTATCAATCTATTTAAAGATATTTCGTTGCGTTTCAAATTTCTTATTTCTTGTTTAAGCGTAGCGGTTGCTATATTTATATTACCTAAACTGTTTTTATTACTCCGCGTACAGATTCATTTTATGAGTGTATATTGTAGTTGTTTTATGTCTACTCTAATTCAAGAGTATTAAGACAATTGAAAGTTACTGATTCAATTTATTTGTGAGTGTTTCATCCTCGTTTACCGGTGAACATTTAAACTGAGGAATATCGATGCATTTTAGTCAGTATGGAATAAATGTTTCAAGATATTTCCATCCATTAAGAAACGTATTTTCTTTAACGTAATCATTTTTACTCAAGCAATGGAAAAAAGTACCTGTATATAGCGAAACTTCTGAGATAAGAGATATAGTTATACGAGAATTAAATATAATTTAAAGCATTGCATATATAAGAAAATCTCTCATTAAATATTACATATTTAATATAAATGAGACTTGATAAGTTTCAACAAGTTGGTTGGTTTCTTAACTCTGGCCGTAAGAAACATTGATGTTTGTGTTAGGACCTTTTAACAGACATTTCTTGTTTGGTTCACGCATAAAAGAAAAAAAAAAACGAACAGTAAGGAACAGTTGAGCTAATGGCGAAGGAATTAAAATATATAGTTCTTCGTGCTTCCTGATGAAGATTCTGATTGGTTAATATGTTTGACTATTCTTAGGGTTGAACATAGCTTTAGTTTTTTTTAGCAAGTTGTTAAATAACTCCCGCTTAAGACAAAAAATAGTTGTTTTGCTCAGGGGAATAATGCCATAAATATTCTTTGCCAGTGTCTGTGTTTTTTAGGAAATTTTATTCTGGGGCCCCGTAGGGGCTCATGAAAATTATAAATAATGGATATGGACTCCAGTGTGCTAAAATTGAAAATAATAATAATGCTACTTAATATTATATTGTAATTTCTTACTACCTCATATTAATATTAAGAATATTTATAGAATGTGTTGTTATATACGTATTTTAGTATACCTATGAGTAGTACAAGTGTTGAGCTTAGTTCTTTCGGAGGGGCGGTTGAAAACCACCGGGAGGGAGCAAGAAAGCATACCTGAAAGAAACACTATTCTTTGTCTCACAATACTGTTGTTAAAACACATGTTTCCAACCCTCTGTCATGAAAAGCACTGAATCACTTTTAATAGAAAGGAAGGGTATCATTTGTGTATGCCATTAGATATGGATATGATTATACTTTAACGTACTTCCTACGTAAAATAGAATCTTTACATACAAAACAATTTGTATAACGTATGAGTGACATATTAATACATATTTAGAGTTTTATATGGTAGTAGAAAATCATGGGCATATCCATCTACAAGTGGAAGCTGGGGGAAAAATAAGCAATACGTTTTCTTTGTTATGGGTAAACAAATAAAATTAACATTACTCGTTTCCTCTCACCTTACTTATTTCAATATTTCCTTCTCGGGTGTATTTTGTTCAGGATCTAAGTGTTCATTTCTTTCATTCCTCGTTTATTTATATCCAATTTCCATCTTAAATTTCTTATTTTTCATTCCTTTTTTTTCTTTCTTTCATTTATTTACTTTTTCCTTTTTTAAGATAGGAGTTCTTTTCAATGTTAGTTTATTCCTTATCTGCTTCAATTTACCGGCTTCGCCTTTTTTCGCTCTGTTTTGTATTTCTCATCAAGACATTCAAACCATTGCTTTCTTCTTCTTCTTTCGCTTAGCCCTGGCAACCAGCGAGTGTTTCTACTCTTGCCTCTCCTTTGAGGAGGGCTATATATTAGCGTTTAAGAGCCTAGGCGTTGGAAAGTATTTCTTTATAAGTCCCTGGACGTGACGAATGGGCAATGGTAAAACGTATTTCCACTACAAAACCATTCTCCTATCCCTCACTCCCCCTTATTCTTAAACTATATATATATATATATATTAGTCTATCTTTTGCACATTAGAATAAAACAGAAGATTCTCAAAGGATCAACCGAAGATGTCTTATTGTTCTTTGAGATGTATATAAAGAAAGAAAGAAGAAACAGAGAAAGAGGGGAGGGGGAGCGAATAACAAGATGTGACAGAATAATATACAATTTCCTCTTTCTCTAATTTGAAGCAGTTCCCTGAATCTCTAGAGAAAGGGGGGAATAGGAGAGCTACCAAATATGCATAATACTGGGCATTTTTTTTATTAAATACATCGTTTCTTTTCTTGAATGATAATATTTATTTAGGATAAAAATGCTCGAGCAAAAAGAAACAAAAATTATGCTTTTAGCCTTTTTTCGAATATCGTTCTTGTTTTTATTGTACCTTGCTTGTATCCGTAACAATAGCTGATGAAAGGACACTGTTCAGTTCGAAGCAATTCTGAAATCTACATTAAATTCTAAGACTACTTTCCCCTTGGAATAACCTGAAACTAAACCCGAAAAATTCTCAAAATTTGTTTTACTTAAAATACCTTTTCTATTAATAAATTATCTTAAAAAATCAAATGGTTAGTGCTTAATAATTCTTGTACTAACATCATTTCCTTCACAAAGGGTTTTTGTATCTCTTTATCCAATCTTTAGTTATAATCAAGGGCGCACAAACAGCAGATAAGTTCTTTTTATCTTGCAGCCTGTCATAATTACGCGTGTAATAATTTAGGAACAAACCCGTTTTAAAGTAATCACGGTAAAACTAACTTCACCTAAATGTAATCTGATCTAACCTAAAACTAACGTTAAGGAAACTGAAACAAAAATAGGAAAAGAAAATATTGGATAAAAAACAATTAAGTACGGTACAAGAACAATGCTTATCCTAATCTGTAATAGAACCAAAATATGTTGTGAGTAGACTCGATTAAAGAATTCTGATATGAACCAATGTATTAGAATTACCACAAGATGTCAGCAGTGATGTAGAATCTTCATACTAATACTTTCTCGTCATTCTCCTTCTCTTGCCAGTATACTTAGTAATCATTGTTTCAGTTTTTCGTTTATGAAAGACAGTGATGTTCTCAGCTTGAAATAAAAGTTTAATTCATCCTTATATACACAGTAGAAATATCTGTTCTTTCTTTTTACGGAAAAGAACATCGAAAAGAAAAGCAAACACAAAAGAAGCATTTTTTTTTTTTTTTTTTTGAAGGAACGTGCTTAGAATGATATTTTGAATGTCAGAAACTGCATTTAGAAAAGGAGAGAAGGAATTCATCTTGTTCCTTCTGCAACCAAAAAGCACCCGCATGTATAATGTAGATGGCGCGCGCACTCTTGAGGATTACCTCACCCATCAAATATGATCCTGGTATGAGCAGTGTAGCCATATGTGGCTTTGATAATTATCCTATTAGTTTCTTGTACAGGTAGCGCTATCAGTTAATTAAATAATTTGAAAATGTACCTATGATAGTTGTATATTTAGTAAATATGGAAAGTAGTTGTTAGTTTGATAATCTACAAGATGTTTACGACTTGCGATATTTGTTTAAAACTGGTGAAGTCATCCTTAGGTCATCCGTTACTGTGAGCTTACTTCTATAATTCTCTCGGAAATGATAAAATTTGAACATGTTTGTTTAAAGCCCTGAAAGTAATTTCGTCTGTATTTAAAAGCCAAACATATTTATAACCGGATCAGATATTTTTACGTGATGCGTTGATATAACTTTAATAAGCGTTTCGTTACCATGGAAACTGCAATCCGATTAAAGTTTTAATATCATTAAAATCTTGTAGGTAGTTCCGTCTATGATCTCGCAAAATTTAGTTCGACTAGGTCCAGCCGTTGTCACGTCATGCTCTAAAATTTGTTTTATAGACTATAGTTACAATGTAAACGTTTTTCTTTCTCTCCGTCTTTTCCCACCTACGTGGGGTCGACGTTTCTGATGAGTCTTCTCCACAAAGCCCTGTCCTGAACTTCTTCCCCTGACAGACCTTTCTCCCCGAGATCCTTCTTAACCCTATTCATCCATTCCTCCCTTGGCCTCCCTCTACCTCTCGCGTCCTCCACTTCCATTGCCATCACTCTTCTGACGGCATAGTCATTTTTTCTCCTGATTACATGTCCATACCACTGCAGTCTTCTTTCTTGTATCTTCTTAGATATCTCTACAACTTTGATTGTACCTCTTACTCTCACATTTCTCACTCTGTTTCTTCTTGTTATCCCACATATCCAGCGTAGCATTCTCATTTCGGTGACATCTTATCTCTTTTCCTGTGCTTTCTTTATTGGCCATGTTTCTGCTCCGTACATCATTGCTGGTCTAACCACTGTTTTGTAAATCATTCCTTTATTCTTCGCCGTGATTCTGCGGTCGCAGAGAACGCCACTTACTTTCTTCCAATTTCGCCATCCCTCTTGCATTCTGTGCGTTATCGCCATTCCCAGTAACAGTTGAGCCTAAATATTTAAAACTTTTCACTTTATTCAATCGTTCTTGTTGCAACATCACTTCTCCATTTCCTTCTCCGTTAAACTCAAGATACTCAGCTTTCTTTCTACTAATCTTTAGGCCTCTATCTTCCAGACACTTACTCCAACTCTCTGCTTTCCTTTCAAAAAAAGAAAAAATACTTGAAGCTTTGGTAGTAGCGTCCTCTGTGTTACCACGCAAAAAATATTTGGAATTCAACGTTACGTGATGTGCGCACATCAGTTGAGCGTAATTTGGATTTGGTAAAGCAAGTATGGTGCGATGCGTCTATTCGGACAGACTAAGTTTTGTGAATTTATTGTTTTGTTCTCAATGAGAGGAAGAATCTGGAATTTCTCTCAGAGCAGGTTAAAATCTTTACCAATTCATGGAGGAAACCCCAACCGAACAACTGCAAAAATTTCAGGAAAACAGTCAAATCGACAAAGTGTCGGAATTTAGAAAGCTATTGCGCTATTTCCAACGCACCCTTACCTATTGCGCAGTGATGTAGAAATGTAATTTCACACCAACAGATGTCGCTATAAGTATATTTAAATTGTGAGAAGCAAAGACGATGTATTGTTAACAGGGACTAACTACTACTATGGAGTTTTCTCACGTAAATATGAGCAATACTAAATGTTATTTCAGTAATTGTTTAGTTATTTTAATAACTGTGTATAAGGATATTTGCAGAACTTCACATTAACAATGAACAATCTTCAAATTCCCAATACCGGACCGCTATTTTCTGTTGCAAATTGGTAATACTGCTTGCCTACAGTTACTGCAATGCAAAACGGGTAAACCTACTAGTATTTCATATTGTTTTTTTTTTAAATATCCATTCTTCGCAGAAAGCAAGTATCTTTACATGAATCGAAGAAAGCTTTTTTTAAAAAAAATAAAATAAAATAAAAATGTAAGATTGACATTTACCTGAAATTTGGAGAGAAAAAAAGTTGCGGATACTCAGTCAGATTTTCAAGTTTACTGTGATTTTTAGAAGAGCAATAATATTAATCAAATCAATATAATTTGTTCAAATAGTCTGATGAAAAATTAAAAAATAAAAATGTTTTGAATGACGAGAGTTAGGCGGCAGAACAACTAAAGGGTTTCGTTTGTTTGCATAATAAAGATGTCTCGTAAAACAGCAACTTTACTTGACGAGTAATCAAAACTCAGCCAACGCTGCTTCCTTCTAGTTGGTTCTTTATCCCATAGAATGCGCTGCAGTCACAAGACAAATTTCCATGTACTGAGACGGTTTTTTTCTATTAATATGTAGTTTCGTCGATACATAGAAATGGACCAACAAATCTTGTAAATATCCAAAATTAAATAAATTGAGAAAAGTTAATAAATACATTTTCAAAATCACCTCTAAGAACAAGAGCTTGTTCATTGTATCATGCTATTTTCTTTTAAGATTCACAATCCGTAAAGAGTTTACTAATTGGAACAATGCTTGGTTGTACGGATACAGAAACATTGAACACATTTATTGTTTGCAGTTATGTTTATGCTAATTGAGAATGTAAAACACATTAGAAACAAGAAACTATTGTTTACCTTACATCTAGAAGCCAAAATTGTTCGTATAACTGTAATCTTAGCAAGGTTTTAATCGTTGGTGAATTCAAGGGTTGGTCTGGAAAGGAATAAGATCTCCGTCTCAGAGATTTAAAATTGCTTCCTGGGAGATTTGGCAGAACTTGTATATTTGAGTGTAATTGGCTAGAGCTTAATATTACAGCAACATGAAACTGACTGTGAGCTTAATATTAAAAAAACAACATCTTTTTAAAAAAGACAAGAGAAAA
Source organism: Lepisma saccharinum (assembly GCA_022664845.1). Classification (NCBI taxonomy): domain Eukaryota; kingdom Metazoa; phylum Arthropoda; class Insecta; order Zygentoma; family Lepismatidae; genus Lepisma; species Lepisma saccharinum. The sequence goes on from JAGDQP010011784.1 coordinate 31,398, forward strand.
CTTCTATAGTAAAGAAAATTTTAGTAATGCTGGCAACCATGCAACATGAAAATTCTTGCTGAGAAATGAAACCCGACACTCGTGCAGCATCTTAACCTTACCAGCCACACGCATTGAAATCCACGGATAACACTATCAACCAGCAGGCAGACTCTACTATAATGTAAACTGCCAGTTGATGCTTTTCTAAAGTGATTCCCTCATGGGATAGAGAAAGAAAAAAATACACGCCAAGCAGAAGAAGATGACAGTATAACAAAGTTCTTAATTCATTCCCGTGCTACACAGATATGCTTTCACTCCCTACATGAAAGTTCTCGGAAACGTTCTCTTATTTAGAAAATGTACTCCTCTTTGATCTAAAAGCGAGGATATTTGGAACAATATTACATTCAACAGGAATATTTTACTCGTAACTTACACTCCTTTTTAACCAATAAATGATTTTTGACAAGTTTAAGGGTTTTATATCAGTTTTATATATACTTTGTCTTTATCTTCGTACGTTCTCTGTCACTGATGGAATGCTAGAAGAATTTTAAATTTAAAAAAAATCTTCAAAATATATCTCAAGATTTAAATAACGAAAGATTACGAAAATTGACATTCGCTGACTCGTAGAGTTGAGGTTGCGTTTTTCTTGATTTTATCATGTGTGTAAGGAAACAACCGTTCAAGTAAATAGGCATTCAGATATATTTTTGTATTTATTTTAAATGGCATTTTGGGGGGCAAAAAGTCCTCAAAAGACCATGACTGAAATTTATTTATTCTAAATGTCATTTTTGGTACAAGAAATCCTTAAGGACAATGTAAAGCCACGATCTCCGACATGAGATGGCAGCACTATCTCCGTATATGCCTAATATATTTTCACTGTTACACGAAATTTCAATGCTGCTCCTACAAATTCAAGCCTAGAGAGTTCAAACTTTCAGGGAAGAAAGTTCATAACTAATTCAAGAGTTCTATCCGTGCAGATTTTTCATTTTCTTTCTTGTTCATTGTTCAGATCATTTCATTATTGTTATGCCTATAACAATGAAGCTCTTTCAACAATTTTTACTCTATTTTAATCGTATATTCACGACTATTATCTGTAAATTATTGATCTCGAGAATTCGATTTTCTTGGCTTAAACATTGGTCCTGATGGAATTCCTGGAAATAGTTTTTTTTTTCCTTCTGAACAAGGTTGATTCTTTTTTTTTTTTCCTGTTTTCTGCTCTTAGAATTTTAGTCTCTCTTCTTGTTTTTCTCTTTTACTGCGCTGACAGGCAATTCGTTCCTTGACCACTACTCTCGTGCTGTACTCTACTTTTTTAAGTAGGCAAGTAATTGAATATTGGAGCAGAACAGAAGAAGAGAAACAGTCCTATTAGTTGTCTCTGAAGCACTTTTTCATCTGTCTGTTTCCCATTCGTTCCTCTCTAGCTATATTTTCTCTCTTAACAACACACAGAAATACACACACATGCTCAAGGACAAGCTTCCAAACTGATTATTCTTGTTCTAGTTAGAAAGAACCTTTTATTCTCTATTCTACTCTGGGTTTACTCTTTCTTTATTTTGCTCTCTTTTGTATGTATATTTCTTCTTGTTTTCGATCTCGTCTTCTTCCTCCAGTACCTTTATCTTGTTATATTTATTTGTTAGTAATTGAAATAATAAGAGACTCACTTGATTGGCCTGTAGTTGCTTTTAAGTACAATATTTTGGCCTATACTATTACTAGAAATATTCATGGATCTCTAATTGCAAGATTTATCAAGTTGAGCTCTGCACTGTTGACTTTTGAGTGGCTTTCGACTGTATTTGTCAATATAATATGTTCGTATTTTTCCTTCGATTTTATTACGAAGTGTATTTGAAGGTACAGTTGGTTCATTCTTTTATTTAATTCATTTTTTTTCTATTAACTAGGCACTCACTTGTGACCTAAGCTCGATATGTATCTGACTGACGCTTGAGTTTGCTAGCCGAACTTTCATCCCGAGGTAAGGATGGGAAATGTTACGACCAATCTTAGTGTAGATACTTACTCTGGATTGGACCAATAAATCTGAAGGAAATCTTGGTAAACCTCATCTAGAATGGCTGTTAGCAGAATTCCAAACTAAAGTCTTCCTAATAACGATTAAATTCACCAGTGTAATTGTTAGATACAATTGGATACAGTTACGCAATAAGGCTGTGTTTCCAACATTTAAAAAAAAAAACATTTTGAGTCCTTTTGTGGAATGCATAGGCAATTGATTACATAATAATAATAACAGAAGATATTCAAAGCATCCAATGGGAAAATCTAAGATACCCAGCAAAAATCAACATACATACATAGACACAGATTGTTTAAGAGAGGAAGAAATGACGCCTGAAATCTGTCATGCGAGCAATACAAGACGAATGATAGAAAAAAAACAATACATGAATGCATAATAAAAATGAAGGATATAAAAAACAAGTGCAAACTCTGTTACATATACAAATAGGGTGGCCAGAAGGCAATGATTAAAAAGCCGGACACATTGACTTAGAAAGCCGAACTTTGCAAATCTGTTCCCCCACATATGACAATTTAATTCATTAATTGCGTTTAGGCATCTTTGGTTCAAGCAAGCTGGGAAAGGGTAAAGAGGATGGAGGATAGTAGCGCCCAGTCCAGATACAATTCCGGTATTTGCCTCGTAAAACTGAAGCAAACTCTGAAATAAAACTGAAGCAAACTCAAGCAGCATACTACTGTGTATGGAAAGAATAAATTAACAAACTTTCCTCAAATTTTCAAAACCTTTCTTGCTTGGTGTTTTTGCACTTTCGAATAGTTTTAAATACCCTTCTTCAACAGTTGTACAGTTCTTGAACATATCTGAGGCTGCTACTTCTTGAAGTCGTAAAGTCCATCCATGTCAATGGACTTAATATTACACGCCTCAACAGAACTAACCATATCTTCAAAGGAACAGTCGGGATTTCCAAGCGAAAGCGAGGGTCTCTTATGTAAACTTGTTTCACTGAAATCATACCGCTCGCGAATGTATTGACGAGCTCGTTTATAAAAATAAAAGAGATCACATTCGCACTGTGTTTTATCACAACGAACTGATAGTTTCATCTTAGAATTAACAACATATCCAAAGAATCTGTCTGTTATTCTATCTGTAAGCTTTTTATCTTGATCTTTCAACATTGAATAAAGCGTTGTAACAGTGCAAGTATTACTTTCGTGAGTTTCGATGACAGGAGAAAATAATTTGAGGGTATGACTTAAGAAAAAACACACACACAAAAAAAATCATCTATTTCGTTTTTAGTTTTACCGAATCTGACATCAACAATTTTTGAATCACTGAAAAGAACACGGTTAAGTTTAGTACAATCAATGCTTCTATAAGAGTGATGATATTTCACAGAATGATAAACTTAAGTCAACTCCGATGCAATCACATTATCATTATGAGGAGACGACGAACTAGAGAAAAAAAAAGATTGCAAATTTGAACTTCAAGCCACGTCTCTCGCATTGGCTTTATGTTTATTTGTTTCTATGTGTTTGATAATGTCACCTTTCCCGCGGTTCGACACATCTATATCACTGCTGCAATACGTACAAAATGCGTAATTCGAACCTTTTCTACAACACAAAGAAAAGACTTCGTCAAACTGTCTGCAGGTCTTTCGCTGTCAGCTGTCACGTGGTCAAACATGACACCTCCCTTCGGAAACAATTGAAGGCTAATGAAGCAGACGGATTTCTATAATTGATGTTACCTGGCCAGGGTTGCCAATCTACTGGTTTTCCTACCAAAGTTTGGAACTCTAAACTTTTATTACTTACAAAAAATGTACTGATATAATTTGAAAATTCTGAAATGTCTGAGACTGGAGCCATCGACCATCAGAATAATGGGTAGTTAAACATTTATAATGAGAGAACTGAAAAGCAGGACACATGGGCGTCCGGCTCGACTACTAAGCCGGACACGGGACACGACCTCCAAAAGCCGGACTGTCTGGCCAAAAGCAGGACATCTGACCACCCAATATACAAAGAAAAAACTCAGCATATCACAAGCGGATATACGCTTCTGACTAGGGATGGCCAAACGGATCCAGACCCGGATTTCGGATCTTCGAATCGGTATCCGGGTTTCGGATGTCGATACGGTCACATATATATAGTACTAGCGCATATTTCTACAAGTAGAAAGTAATTTATAAATATCTTCATTGTTCAGGTGGTCCTGATAATACCGTATTTCTGGATGGAATGGGTCTTCTTGAGTAATTTAAGGTTTTCTTCAAGTTGTTTACTAAAAGTTATTCACGACATATTAAAGTTTGTTTTCCTCCCGAGCATTGGCTGGATGGACTCAATTTACATTTGCAACTTTTCCTCATCCGATGTGATCTCATGTGAAAAATAATCCCTCCATTCCATAGTCCATAAGGAGCATAGCTGCCTGAGAGACACAATAGTTCAATTAAGGGTCAGTTCTACAATCGACCGCTAAGCTTCTAGTCAGCGCTAAGTTGAGGCCAATTCTCATTTTGCGTACTCTCATTGGTCAAAATCAGACTTGTCCTTAACTTAGCGCTCACTAGAAGTTTAGCGGTCGATTGTAGAACTGACTCTAAATGTCATTGTAGAGAATGTTATCGTCTTCGAGATTTGGTAACCGGTAGTTGTAAGGTACGATAATAAAACGATATATTGCACTGTGGGGGAAGGGGGCTAAATGCATGCTGGTCCACAGTCTCTCAGTAGGCCATAAAATAGCTTTTTGTTTTGATTACGTAACACATTCGGCGCCCACGTGATATTGGTTTAATTCAGTGGCAACAGATGCTTCTTTACAAAAAATTAACGATATCATTTATAATTTAAATGGAAGTGCGCTTTTGATTAAAACCCTTTAAATATTTTTTTTCTTTATTATTGTGGATATTGAAGTTAACAATTGTGTTTCACATGTTGCATTAGACATTTTATTAATATAAAAACTGTCAGTAAGTTTCAGAAAATAAAGGTTCTCAGACCGTTTTCCGGATCCCAGATTCGGATATGTGGATCTGGATCTGGTCATCCATACTCGTGACCCAAAGGAAATTTAAAGAAAGATAGGACTAAATAGCAGGAAATATACATCAAAATCTAGTCATAAAATAGACCCAGAAGATGTTACAAATTATAACAAGAAGTAGTAGAAAAATATATATCCTATATTGCAAACAAAACATGCCAACGAAAAGAGGAAAGTTAAACAGGGGACAATAATAACGCATACGAACAGAGGAGGGAAAATTGCAACGGACCTGTGTTCAAGCCCAAGTCTTATTGGTGGACAATTCTCAAAGAAACTTTAAGTGAATGAGATTAAGATGTAAGAGCTAAAAGGAAAAATAAAACACAATTCGACATAGCAACGTATTAAAATTATGAAATTAATTAAATTTAATACTTTAAAAAGACAAATTAACATTGTGTAATTTATATTTATTTCTCATATGTATGAGATGTGTGTAAAGGTACCCAAGTACGTTTGCTGCACCTCAATAGATGGCTGTAAAGTTGGGTAAAATTTATGCACATAAATACCTAATAAAATAAATTAATTTATATTGTTTTTACAACGTTTATATAAAAATGTACATTTTTCTAGTACTATTGATATTCATTTCAAACTATTAATTTTATGACATTATTCAATACATATTATTTAAATACCAAAGTTGGTTATTGTAAATTTTGTGTATAAGTTTGTCTGCGGTATTGATTCACTCTTTCGGCACTAATGTATCTCACATTTTTGTTTATTTACTTCCTCCTAATTTTATTACCACTGTTAACAGCAAACAGTGTTAATTTCTCTTAAAAATACCAGGTTGTTTCAGGGACAATTTCTACGATACAATTACTAAACACTTGATGAGATGTTTATTTACAATCTGGACATTTTGCATTCATTTATAAAATTAATTTAGCATAATTTTGAGCATTAGAAAAATGTGCATTTAATTGTGTGTTATTTGTATTCTGTCAAAATTGTTGCAGTCTTAAGGCATAAATAATTGTAATACCCTTTAATGACATGAAGTAAATAAAATCTGTTGATACAAAATGATATTTCCAGTTAAAAAAAAAGTGTATTTGTTTATTTTTGTTTTGAAAGTTATAATTGACATTCTTAGTCAGACATAGATACTAACTGACATATACAAATATAGTCACACACGAGTATATATATATACATATAGGGATTTATTTGACAAGAGTGTTGAATGTGATTTACAGGATTGATTTCAGTAGAAAACTGCTTGTTCTGCACTGATAAGAACACACGGACCCGCTTTTGTATTTGTCGTTTCAAACAATCACAACCACCAAAATTGTCTTATTGTTATTCAGTCATTCACTTACAGCCTTTCGCACGGAAATCCACTTTAATCGCATCATATACTTAGATGGGTGTCCAATTCAATAGTTCTACATCGTAATCCAGGAAAGAGACTGCGCAAGAGAGAGAGAGAGACATGTATTTCCAATTTGATTTCGGTAGATCTCTCTGCTTTGGACAGCAAATTACTCGCTGTATATATACACAGGGCTGGAATGGAGGGTACACGCGGGTACACGGCGTGTACCCACCTCAAAATTTTAGAAGGAAGCGTGTACCTACCTGAATACTAGAGCAACGCTTGGTACACGGTGGGTACACGCCGTGTACTCAGCTATTTGAAACCTGGCAGTGAAACGGGGAATGAAAGGGACGACTCAAGCGGATTTAATCTTCATGAATTTCCAACCCTGTGCTATCTGCAGGGAAAATACATGTAAATAATGGAATGGACAGTTTCACAAATTCACATACTTTTCACTTTTTCAGTTCTATTTTTCTGAACGAACCTTGGAACAACACGTGCATTTAATTTTGCAGAAGCTGGGACCATTTCCCACCCTTGTCAAGGAGCCAACATTTGTAACCCCGTAACAAAACAAAGAACCCTCTATAAGATCTCACTTTCTCCACTATTATTGTTTATATCATAAACTCGCTGAAAGGAAACCACAATTCTGAGGTTCAGTCGAGATTCTCTTGACATGCTTTGCCCTCCGACCGGCCCCTCTACGGGAGCCGTTAATTTTACAATACAATCGTGGGTGCTGTCCTGCAAATGTCCCCCCTCTGAGCCAGGAAGAAGAGAAGATGTAAGAGAGAGGAGAGAGGGAGGGATGATAAAAACCAGTTGCAAGTTGATATTGTGCTTGTTTTGGGGACATTTAGAACAAGAAAAAAAGACATTCCGACAAAGCTTTCAAAATCCCCTTTCGCTGGATAAGACGCTCGCAAGTGGGGTGTGTGGAAAGAATTTTATGATTTAGATAAATCTGGTACTGTTGGATGTTGTTGAGGTTGAAGAATGTGACCTTTCGCCATATTGAAAATAATGAATGGAACTTGAAGAACTTTTATGAGCAAACCAAACTGAATTTTATCCCAGAAAAACACAACCAAGGTCTCTGTATTATAAAACAGCAATTCACCCCTGCCAAAGGCATTGAAAACAGGGTAAATAACAAATGGCAATGGAGATATGTTTTCCTCCCTGTTTCTTTCACATTTCACCATTCATAAGTTCCGCCAAAAACGTTTATTGGTTTAAAATATTTGTTCACAAGATTGAAGTAGCTACCAAGGATGACACCAAATACAACAAGAATCATAAACCCTCTTTGTTGCTCGTTTCCGACAACAATTGTCAATATTTTGCTGTCTCTGTCCCAGGATGAGCGGTGTCACGATAGGGCATCTAGTAAATGAACATTGTCATTGACCATAAATGGGAACTGTTTATTATACGGTGACTAAATCACAGAAACAACATAGTGTTAGTTAGTTACGCTTTTCGCTAGCTACGAGACGAGTGAGATACATTCTTTGTGTGTAATGAGTTTTGTGTTTAAGTGACAGAGTGTTTGTATATTGTGCCACATAATTAGGAATTATGTCTACATTTATGGAGAAGTGGTTGTCATCGAAAAGAAAAAACGAAGATGATCATGCAGTGTCAAAAGTGGCGAGAACAGATGTCCGGCAGCCCGAGGTAAGTAAACTTTTTCTTGTAGTAAATATTTTCAAGTTCAGATTGAGGATTTCCCAATAGAATAATATTGTTTGGGAAAATTAATTCTAGAGCTTCAGATCTAAAATACCATGAAGAATAGAGCATACGCGGCATGGTACGCTCAAAGACTTCAGGCCTGCGCTTTCCAAAGTACATATGCCAAAATTGTGCAATGCGTGCGCAAGAAATTTCCCAAAGGAAGTAGGGCATCTAAGAAATTCTTTGAAGTAGTGCCTAAAAGTGGGTCGAAGTAAGCATGAATTGCACTATTTTCCAGTTGCGCCAGGTCGATATGGCAAACAGGTTTCCTTTGCGGAAAATTTTGTTTAAATAAACGTGGTGACATAACAAACAGGAGTAAGAATTGCATGCATTTCCCTGAACTTTTGGTGTATTTATCAATAAAAGAGACTCTCATTGCCAGGTTGCATGATGATGATTGCGTTTATCATTTTCACTCATATGGAAGGCCCACGTTTACTCCAAAGAAAATGTTTGGGAATCCCTTGCGCTTCTATTGCACAATTTTGGAATATGAATTTTAGAAGAGAACAGTTTTAAAATCTTTGAGGGTACCACGTCACTAGTCTACTGTTAATGGTATTGGATTGGAAATATCAACCTCTAGAGTAGAGACGTAACAATAATTGCTCGGGCCCGCCTGCAAAAATTAAATTTAAGCCCCTGAAACAGAACATACTCCTGAAGCTTTCCATCTCAATTTAGTAAGTTTAAGAAAATTTATACTAATCAAGTCATAGATTTTGATATTATTATTTCTATAAGGTCTTTACGGAAATTTAAGAGACCCATATCTTATTTTTTCTCCTTTCCAAAAAACTGTCCCCTCGAAATATTCCTTCCTAAAGTTCATTATTGATAATTATAGAAGCTATCATCACTAATTATAATTAGTGATGCTCAAAACGTGTATGCTGTATTATTTTGACAAATTACAGCAACTAATAAACATGACAAAGTCATTCCTTTTTTTATAGCATATGTATGCATAGTTTTTCATGTAGAAAGCGTACTCCCATGTGGTTTGTACAGGGTACAGAATTTCTGATAACTTAGAAGAAAACTCGACAATTCCATTATTCCGGGAATATTTTACTCCCTTCCGTAACAAAGTACGTACTTGTTCTTTGAAATTTTTGAGTAACCACTTGTAGGTACTTAACCGCAAAAATACCTTCAGGGTGTTGGTACTGTTACTTTCACTGTAACACCAAAGACAAGTTGGTAATTTTCGAAAAATTTCTTTTTCGAATTTGTGAAACATAAATTTTCAAATTTTCGTTTCTGTATGTCTTTTTTCTTATTTGTCGAAAAAAATCGCTTATTTGGCTATTTTTTTTCTATTTTCGTTTCTTAATGTGCGTATTTGAGACAATTTTCTTTCTGTTGCTCTTGCTTGTTCGAGCAGAATCTTTTTAATTTCACAGTTCTGAAAACATTTTCAATTTTGTACATTATTTGGTATTGTGAATATGTTTTTCTTTGTTAAATTGTTGAGTATATATTAATATATATAGGCCTTTAGGTGTTTCAGGCTCAGGCAGGGATAGGGGGGGGGGCGAGCAGATGAGGGAAAGTTGTAGGCAAGGGCCTGGTAAGTAATTACTTACTATTCCGGCATTTGTCTGATATGACTGAAGAAGAACCTTGGAGATACCTTAGTCGGGATGGGAGGCCGCTGGGAAAGTACGTTTTCTTCACTTTCGCGGTTAAGAAGGCAATTTGTTCTCTCATGCATTACATTCGTACTTTTTTAATAGATTATATATTCTTTAAATCAGTGCTCGAAGTGGGTCAAAAGAGATAAGGGAACAGTTGCAGAAGTGGGCTAGAAAAGGTAAGGGTACGTTTGCACCTAGTGGCGGCGATTACCTATTGAAAGCAAAGGCAATGAGCTCCCATTAATTAAAAGGTACGCCAAATCCAAAATGAAAACGGTAAGAGCACGGTGTGCCCCCTCGTGCCCCTCCACTTCGAGCACTGCTTTAAACGCAAGCTATATTTGTAGAAGATATAATTTAAAATAGTATAATTTTGCTTGTCTGCTCCGTTCTTTCCATAACATTTTATTAAAAAATAATCAAATTGAACAATTAAGATTCATACTGTTATTTTGGAGCTCAGTCAGAGCTTTCTACCGTAGAAAGGCTCTGGCCTCTGGCTCAATGAAAAATAAAGAGAAACTGTTTTAGTAGGCAGGGGGAGAATTAAACACATTGTCACACAGTTACGTGTACATTAAACCCATAGTATCCAGAGTTTTTCACGTACCTCCGTCCGACTTTGCATCATTATGTAGGTTTAGTAGGAACATTTCTGAATTATGGGCATTAAAAGTAAATAAAACGATTACAAATTGTAGTTCTGGTGAAATTCAACATTGTGGTTCGACCTGAGCCTCAGATGCCTAAAGGCCTTAAATAAATTCAGTTCAATTCAGTATGTCGTTACGTATTGTTTTCCGACAGGTAAACAAATGCCTTAATCTACCTCGTGGTGTCAGTGTATTCTAAAATTCTTTGTGTTGAAAACATTGTTCCTTTAAGGATCTGATCACTTTTAATCAGGCTTTAGGAAGAAAGAACCTTGGAGGAATTAAATTAATTGAATCTATTTTAATTTCTCCATGGAAAGAACGTACTTATTTATTTATAGCCTTAGGCAACTTTGACTCATATCAGGGAGGGAAAGAATGTGGGAAGCTGCCGACAAAGTTTTAAGCAACAATACCCTCACTTAACAGGTGTGACTGATGAGAAACCCGAAGTTCAAACGGGCGTACCTCTCCATTACCGGTCAGAAGTCCGCTATGTCACCGCCTGGACTACGGACGCTGAGTACAAAATGCGTGCACATTGAAAGAGAAATTGCTACTTAAATCGTATTTACAATCTCTCTAAACAAATGACCAGGAATGGATGAGGGGTTAGCGCACTCTTTTCTGTGTGCGTGGTTACGGGTTGAAATCCTTCCCGAGGTCAACTGAACGGAGTGATTTTGAGTCCACTTTACCAAAAACTGAATGAGCAGTCCACTGTGCGAAATTCTGAGGAGATGGGGTGTTTTACCCCGCCCACATCAACTTAATAATTTTCCCTCTTACTAAAATCTCCCCCCCCCCCCCCGGGGGAGATAAAATTATATAAGTTGTATCCAATACATCTACTGCATTATGGGTGTGCCGCATATAAAGGCTTCCCTACATATGAATTTTATTTTTAAGAAATTAATTTGGCTTAACAGGGCAATATTGCTTGCTAAGATAGTTAGATGTATTATTGGGTATAAGTTCGATTGTGATATGCTCTACCACTATTGAAGATATCGAGTTCAAATATCCCGTATCTTTGTTGTCATACATCAGACATCAACGTATCTGATCCATTACCCATTTCTATCGAATACGAGAAACAAAAGGGAGGGATTGCTTTTATTTTTAAAGAAAAAATATCTTTTTTTTTTCATAAAATTTTTATGGTTGGCCTTCAGCTCCAACTTTGTACGTATATTCATTGTGTGAATTAGCGGGGATGCACGGGATTCCCCACCCTAGCGCAAGTTTCCCACCCTGGAAAAATATTTTTCGTCCCTGCCAGGGATAAAATCCCTCCCCGTAGATGTTTCGATCAAGGTAAGAGAAAATCGGAACATTTTTATTTGGCAGAACTCGAAACTATTTTAATGTGAATGACAAGGGTTTATGAACTTTCACTAGCAGCTAAGAAGCCAATTGGGAAGCCATTTATTTTGTGATGTTTATGAAGTTGCTTAATGTGAATGATTTGGTATGATTTGTTTGATTTAGTACCCCCTATTGGAAAATAGGACTGCACGTTTTCCCTCCTTTCCCTCCCTCTCTCGCCCTCCGTATGTTGCCTGTTGAAATCCAGGCGTTATATTTTGTTCCTCCCCGGGCCTTGGCTAAAAAGTTTAATTCGCACACTACGTATAATGCACGTCAGTTTCCACTAATTTCAATTTTCAGCTATGGGTTACTAAGTGAACGTCAGTAAGTTCGATAGAAAGGGTGCGATACATATTTCTTTCGTATACTGCAGAACTAATAATATAACTGTTAAAAAAAAAAAAGCTCTGTATCGTTGGGCAAAATGGGCTCGGTCGTCTAACGTTTGTTACATGGGCACAAAATTTTTGGATTTAATTTGAGTCTATGAATAGTTTATCTTAGTAGATTATTTAGCTTAAGAAGAGAAAAGAAGAAAACAATTGTTTTATATTAAAATTTCTCATATTTTATTTTCTAGATTCTTCTTTTATTTCAAAAGCTTTTTCTTATTTTGATTTTTTGACGGGGGGGGGGGGATATTTTTGATTATGGAAAATTCTTTCGTTCATCCTTTGTCGAAAACTTTCTTGTTCCTCCTGTATTTAAAAAAAATATATATTAGTTTTTCCTTGAAAAAACCATTTTTCGAAAAGAATTTCAAATCAAATAAGGCACGTTTTTCTTATTTTTATTTTTGGCTGTTCAAAACTGAGGCGCGTCTTATATTCGCATAAATTGTGAAATTTTTAACACACATCTAAATGAAAACACCTTTAAGTCAATACGTAGGGCCTAGTAAATTTCCCATTGTTCGTCTAGGTCATTCATGACTTTTAACAATGCACGCTTAGGACACAAGGTGTAGTACGTTTTAACTTTGTATCATTACCCAGGAAAATAAGAATGGAACAGAAAGTACGATGTGAACAATGCAAGCTCGCTACAAACAGTGAAATAAATGGTACCTAGTTGTGCACACAGAGGACAAAATATATTAAAATACGGTATTTTCACTTTCTATATGTTAGCTTTTTAGGGTGCACTTTCGATTAACGAAGAACGAATATATTTTTTTCCTATCAAATGTAAATTAAATCAATAAGGTCGCAGAAGAAATGAATAGTATTCTTTACATAATGATTAACTTTCTTTTACAACATCTAATGTAAACAGGATAGACCACTTGTGGCCCAACTTTTTGGAACGGAATGGATGTTGGGAAGCAAATCCAGTTTAGGACAAGCACGGTCTAACTAATATAACATTCAAGACTCCTAATGTAAAAGTAACCTAAACAAACCTTAACGAGTGTCGGCTAACACAACATAATGAATACCGAGCGGCCGTAGCTAAGTAGTAGATCATTGCCTTAGCATTCGGGAGAGCGTGGGTTCAATCCTAGCGGGTGACCATCCTGACTGAGGTTTTTCCAGGGGCTTTCCTCAGTCACACCAGGCAAATGTCGGGATGGTACCTTGAACTTGGGCCCTGGCCGACATCTTTCTGCTTCCTTTCCCTTCCCCTAATCCGGCTTAAGCCTTAGATGCATGAAGGCCATAAATAACATGCAATTCACAACGTAATTAACCTGAAGAGAAGAAACTGAAATGAAAAAGAGTTATTAAATTTTTAATACGAGCGCCATGCTTACCCTAAACTGGAATAGAGTTTTATGTTTTAATATTTCTAGTCTAAAATACAGCATATCTTAATTTGAATCCTTCTAGTGAAATCAACACATTATACGTTGTGTATAATAGTATTCTTTGGATCGTTAAAGTATTTCTACGTTTTTTGTAATGTGTATTAATGAATGTACTTTATAGAGAATTGTTGTTTCATAAGTATTTTAATTTGATTTTTATAGGAAAGCATAAGTCATGGATCCTCTCAGTGGCCTTCAATATGGAACCTAGAACAATGGCAAGAGAAGCAAGTAAAGTATCCTTGGCTTGCATGCAAGAATGGGAAGTTAGGATGTCAGATATGCTCGGAAGTTAACCATCTTGGTCCACTGAAAGACAAGGGTATGTCTCTTTCAGGTGAATGGTGTAAGTACGAAGTTCAGCCTTGTGAAAATGAGAAGAGAAGTGCTCAGTTAGCTTCACTCCGGCACAAGATCAAGAAGCATTGTGACTCGAAATGTCATTCAACTGCTATGTCAATTTGGAAGACAAAAGGAGAAAAACATATTGAGAAGTTAGTAGTCGACTCGACCAACTTGGTGCAGAAATGTAATGAAAATGTTTTCCGGACTGTGTACTATTTAGCCAAAAATAACCGACCATTTACTGATCACGAATCATTGATTCAATTACAAAAGTTCAATGGTGTGCATGTGGGACAAATTTTGCACTCGAGAAAAACTGCCAGTAACATTGTGAGTCATATTGCTGAGGAGATGAGCAAGCGTATTGTGACTCATTTAGTTGAATCATCTGCTAAGTTGTCTGTTCTGATAGATGAATCTTCAACTATCAGTAAAAAGTGTACCCTTGTCGTGTATGTTCGGGCCTCGATTAATAACGAAGATCCAGTGTTTATGTTCTTGAAACTGGTTGAATTAGAAGGACAGACCGCTGAAGTAATATGTTCAACTTTATTAAAGTGCTTGAAAATGTGCGGGTTTTCAGAAAATTACTTGCAAAATCACTGGGTGTCTTTTGTAAGTGATGGTGCTAGTGTCATGTTGGGCAAGGCAAATGGTGTAGCCAAACGACTAACAGATCTATATCCGCGTTTACTTGTTTGGCATTGCATGAACCATAGGTTAGAACTTGCGGTAAATGATTCCGTTAATGAAGTTGCGGGGGTAAATCACTTCAAAATGTTTATCGAAACTCTCTATGCACATTATAACCAATCTCCTAAAAATTTACTGGAGCTCTCCAATATATGTAAAGAACTTGAAGTCCAGCTATTGCGTATTGGACGAATCATGGATATTCGCTGGATTTCAAGCAGCTTAAGAACAGTCCGTGCGGTATGGGTAAACTTTCCAGCATTATATGCACATTTCATAGATAAAGTAAAAACTGAACCTCGCATTTGTGCTAAACTAAAAGGTTTGGCAGATAGGCTTGCTAGTAACGAATTTGTTGCAGATCTTGGTTTGATGTACGATATATTGCAGGAGCTATCTTATTTATCTCTTCAGCTGCAAGACAGAGATATGACCCTACAACGTGCTGATTACCTCGTTCGGCGGACCATCAGGGTTATAGAAACCTATAAGGAGGAACCTGGACCAATATACGAGGAGGCGTTGAAAGCTCAGAAAACCGGTGTAATGAGAGGTGTTTCCCTTAGAAGAAATATGAAAGTTAAGAGCTTGAATGCTAATCAATTTATTCAAAGTGTTTGTGATAATATGAAGAGAAGATTATGTGATAAAAATGAATCTAATGATCACATCTTAAATGACATGACGATACTAGATCAGAAAACATGGCCCGAAAACGTCGGAATTCGTCACGGTGAAAACGAAGTAAGGCGACTTTGTCAAAGATTTAACTTGAATGTGGAAAGGGCAATAAGTGGTATGCGAGAATATGTTGAGAGTTCCTCGACAATTCCGGAAGATTTGAAACCCTTGAAACGCTGTACACAAACATTTCCTTGCAGTACTGCGGAATGCGAAAGAGGATTTAGTGTTATGAACATTGTCGCAAATAAACTTCGCTCCAGCTTGCTGGTAGAAAATATTTCTAATTTAATGTTTGTGAATATTAACGGCCCACCTTTGTCTCAGTGGAATCCAAAGCCATATATCGAAAGCTGGGAACGGAATCACCGAAATGCTATGGATTCACGCTCAAAAAAATTGTCGATGGAAACTGAAAAGAAGTCATCTGTTTGGCAGTTGTTGTAATTGGAAACTTATGCAAGTTGGTTGGTGCCGTGGCAGAGAGATAACTGGAACTTAACCGAACTTAAATGAAATATTCAATTAATTCATTATTTTTTTATTTGTTTGTTAAATTTAATCTTTGTATTTACTGTTAGTGATAATCAAATATTTATTTATATGAGTGAAAATCATTTATTTATTGTTTGCGCATTTAATCTGAGATGTGTAATTCTTCTGTGTCATGAAGGAACAGTTCACTTTAATGTTACGTTTGAACTGAGAATCTAGTACATCAACTATGGAGCAATTTTACTTAATTCTATTCAGAGATATATATAACACTAAAGAGATAACACTTAATTCTATTCAGAGATAGATTTAACACAGGAGGTGAGTTGATGGAATCAGAAGCAAGCTTATCTCATTTATTATATAATTCTGAAAATTTAGGTTTAAATGTTTATGTATTGATAGGCGACAAACTGAACGAATGAAAAATGACTGAAAATCGAGATCTGCAACTAAAATGATTTCTAGGAGAATGTTCGAATTGAGAATTGTTGGAATACAGCTAGTTATTATAAGTAAATGGAAATTGTACTCTTCGCATCAAGCACGCTTGTATTAAAGGAATATTCATTATTCATATGCAGCTACGGGAAGGTAAGATCTAAACCAAGAATATATGTATTTGTATTATGTTCATATTGTATAGTAAGATGTGTTTTGCAACAAAGATTTTGACATTGTTGAGCATTGTCTTATAAGTAATAGGATTCATATGCTTACCTGGGATTCTAAATAAATGTTATATGATAACGAATTTAGCCAAAGCAATTACGGCCACTATTCATTTTAACTTTAATACTAATAAGCAACTCATCAGATTAAGGTATACAAGTCGCCAGACTTGGACATGCATTGAACTGAACCAACCCACGCAAATCTAATTAAAACTAACATAATAATAAAAAATATATAATAGCAGGGACTCTATACCGGGTCTTCCAGCTGCCGGTTTGTATTCTGACCACTAAAATACTGCGGCTCAACCCAACCGGTAACTGGGAGGTCCGGGTTCGATCCATATCGTTCGTGGTAAGACCGGCTTGCTTATGTATTTTTCAAGAGTGAACCTCACGCAAAATCTTTGTGCATACGCAAATATATTAAGTTTATTTACAAATTTTAGTTGTTAAGTCTTCAAAATGGTTGTTATCGAAACGTGCGATTTGCAGTCATTCACTCTCTCAGGTTTGAATCCCGCCTCAGGCGGTTGTAAAATAATTACAAACTATACTTGAAGACGAGAGATAAAGAACTCTCTCGAAAATGTAATAGAAACACGAGTTTAGATATAAAATCATATAGACAATGGACGAAGTCCAACACTTGTGTACACATATATTCTCAATTGTGTTGTTCTTGAAATTGTGTCAAACATGACTGAGTATATCCAATGAAAAAAAACAACAAGAAAACAGATAAGCAAAGTTTATTACGTAGCAAAGCAATAAATTACGTTTTCATATCCTATGAAAGTCTAAATGTTTCATTAGAATTTAACATAATTCCTGTAAAATTGAAGCTCTGGTTATCGCGTGTCCTAGAACATTGTGGTTGAAAATTTATGGACAGCGTGTACCCAAGAAAAAATTTGGGATTCCACCCCTGTATATACACACATCTTTACTTATATATATGGAGAGAGAGAGAGAGAGAGAGACCGTGATATATTCTCACATACTCAGAGAGAGACAAAACCTGCAAATCAGATTGCCCTAAAGCTTTCTCAATCACAAAACCAATTCCTCTCCAGCACTTAAAATCGACATCCTCTGCCTTTTCTAATGTTCCCTTTCCCTCTAGACATTTTTTTCAGCTACTACAGCTCCTACCGTTTCGATCCATACATATTACCATCCAAAAAGACATAGTCCAACTCTCTAACATATGAAGCAGAAAAGAAACTCGACACCGAACGCGGCAAAGAGGAAACGGTTATTTAATTCTCCTATTAAATCACACAAAATCAAAGAGTCTGTGGCAGCTATCTTCATTTTTCTGTTCACACGTTCGATAATGCTATAATTCTTTTCCTAGCATACACACTACTAAAACCACTGAGCTCAAAACCACAACTATTGCAATTACGTGAGAGATTACTAGTCCCTACACACACACACACACAGTATTATTGAACACAAGTAAGGCTAGTTTTTTTTCTTCCGTTTGCTACTTCGTTTTACTTCGTGCCAATGGATTGAAAGGTAAAGGGGGGAGGGAATGAACAGATCCAAAGAAGGGATTTTGCTTTAACGCTTTCTAATCATGTTGTTCAGTAGAGTGTGTGTAATTAATACAGATAACGTGACAGGAAGAGTATGTATGTGGGTGTGAGTGCATAAACGTATATCGTGTTTGAAGTGTTAATGCTGAAGTTTCGGAAAAGAGAAGGAGAAGGGATAATTCCCTCCAAACAACGTCATTATGCCTCGCTTCCTAAAGAGATTTGAGTGGAAATTCTCTTTCAGTTTTTTCCCTTTTCTTCCCTTTCACTTGTTTATTCTTTCGAATGATAAAATAGTCCCCTAGAATGGAAGGGAGGAACTTTTATGCAACATCTGTATAGAAATATCAAAATAAATAGTTCTCGAGTATTTTTATTATTCAAAATTACACAATTTCGAATAATTTTATTCTCGAGTATTTTTTATTATTCGGTCAGTAACATTACACAATTTTATTTATTTTACTGTTTTAACAAAGTTTTAATTCATAATTAGTGATGGATTAAAACTAGGGAAATGTTTTGGTGAAAAAATTCCCAGGGGGGAATTTTTCTCCAAACGAAAAGATTGAGGGTTTTTTCTTTTTCTTTTTGCTTTGAAACAAATCTTTTAAAGAAAAAAAAAATATTCGAATTTCATGTAAGAATTGATCTTTTGCTTTGCCTCGATTTATGATTCGATATTTTTGATGGAAGATCATGTGACGCAAAGAACGTATAACTTTCCAAAAAAATAAATAATTATTACTCTCATTGAATTTTAATTCGAATTATTATGTTGTAGACCAGAAAGACTCCTTACAATAACTTTTGGTAATAAAGTAAGTAAATACAATATTACTTAATCATTTTTGATAATTCGTTGAAGTAAAAAAAAAAACGGTTTCTTAAAATTGAGAAAAAAATTTCTTATCTGTGCATGGAGAAACATTAAAAAAAATAGAAATGAGATATCAATGATCTTATTTAATTTAAAATAAGAGCATACCGGTTTGGAAATAATATCAGTGATCTTATTTCGTGGTCTCATTTTCCATTAAATGAGAATGATATCTGTTTCTCGGTGCACAGATAAGAATTTTTTTATCAATTTCAAGAAACCTTTTTTTTTACAGTGCAGTCGCCGTACTTCTTGTTATTGTGGTCCGATTTTTTTAGTTAATTTTTTAAATTCCACTTCGATTGCATAGCACAACTAAACTTGTGATGTTACCTTTGTGTCTAGCGTCTTTTGAATTTCACATCATTTTAACATTAAACAGAGGTGTTTTTTGTTCTTGTGGATACTTAATTATTACTTGGTTGTAGTTCTCAATACATATACTTCTCTCCTAGGAAATCAGACTATTAATGCAATCTAACTTGCTTGTTTACATTTGTGGACATTTGTGGAAAGTTCACAACAATGATCCAAAGTTGACTCATTATGTAATTTATGTACAATAACTTAAGCTTTTTCCATAATGTATAATACTTATCCGAACAAAAACATCAGAGGTGCAAAAAGTGCAGCCAAGTTCCTTGGTGACAGCATGTAAGAGGAACAAAGGAACTTGGCGCGAGCTGGCAACAGCCTTAGGGTTGGTGGCGGTGGACGTAGTGGGTTTTAGGATCCCCACCACCCTTATAGCTTGAGGATCATGAACCTTGCCACCTCGCGCCAAGTTCCTTTGTTCCTGTTACATGCTGTCACCAAGGAACTTGGCTCATCCGTCTCCCATTTCACACCTTTTTAGGGCTAAAGAACTTGGCTCCACTTTTTGCACCTCTGGTGTTTTTGTTCGGATTTCACAGCTTTTTGTACGTGTATAATATATATACTCGTTCGCTCGGCCTCGTTTAGGTCCTCGCCTCCCGTAGCTGGTTGCGCCCCCAACTTCGAGTTTTTGGGTACTTACGCCCCTTTATCGTAACCACTCTCCAGGACACTGTGCTTCCATGTTGCAGATTCTTTCCCATACCCACCATTAGTGGAAATGTGATATTTATTGAAACATAGGGAAGCTTTGCCATATTTATTGTAACCTACTTGTGATGATACAGCAAATTTGCTTCCTGCTAGCGGCCCTAAAATCCACCACCACCAACCCTAAGGTTCGAACATAATCTGGTGTTTTGTTCGGATTTCACAGCTTTTTATACGTGTATATATACACTGGGTTCGCCTCGCTGGGTGTGCTGCCCCAGAATACCGCGTGCGCCCCAACTTCAAATTTTTAGGGCTACGCCCCCTTTATTGTGATCAGACTTTCTGGGGACAGCGCCCCATGCTGTGCAGACCTTTTCCCATATCCCCTCGGTGGCTGCACGCTCATAGCGGTGGTTTGATCCATTTATTGAAACATTTTCGTGATGGTACACCTTCATATCAAATTTCGTTTCTCTAGCTTCAGTGGTTTGGAAAATGGTATTTGGGCGGCTATGTTGAATTAAAGAAAGCGATTTTTAAAAAGGTTTCTTACATTGCCGTTACCTATTTGTGATGGTACACCTTCATAGCAAATTTCGTTTCTATAGCTCGAATGGTGTGGAAAAAGTTTTTGTGCGGCCATTTTGATCCAAGTTAACAACTTTTTCAAAAATGTAAATTATTCCTAAACTACTCTTGTTAATACACC
>JAGDQP010011785.1:0-11277 GCA_022664845.1 Lepisma saccharinum
AAAAAAAAAAAAAGTTATTTGTAATGGTCAATAATACTTATACCACAACGAATATTAAAAAAAAAAAAAGTTTTATTAGCATAGTGTCATTCACACGTTGTGAAAATCCACGTTCTGGTCAATAATACTTGACCCACAAACTTCACATAACTGTAAAATTAATGAAACTGGAACTTCGAAAAATTTAACTGAGAAGGGGTGAATTAGAATCCACAGAACAATCAATGCAAACTCGACACCATAGCTGCCTGGCCCTAACACCCTACCTTGGCTTAAAGATCGCTGGATCGCCACAAGCACTAAAATACAAGGTTTACTTAAAATAATGAGCATCAAACGAGCTACAAATTTAGTAAATGTTCATAAATGTCCAGTTTCTATATTTTCTTCCCCCCATACGGTTAAAGAATACTTTATAAATCATATTCTCTATGCACCAATCTCTCAATTACCCAAACCACTGAAGAAAACTTGAGAAATCGTTTTCCCTACGAACCAAACTCTCAATCTGAGCTCTACATGTCACAAAATATTACTTTATGACTCGGATTATTCGAACACGACCGTTACTTACCTTCCGCCTTTTCCACTTTCTCTCGATTAATAGAACAGGAATGCCAAATATGCGAAAATTACTGCGCCACAGAATGCAACGCACTGCAAATACTCACCGATGCTTTACCGAATGATTAGATCAAATCAGATAACAAAACGCCAGTTGGAAGTTATAAATCTAAACACAGAACTTCTAAAATCGTTGCCCCTTGAGCTTATTAAGATTTTCTTTCCCTTACTGTTCTATTCATATCTAAATAAAAAAAATCGGCGCACGCAGCATGTAGCAAAACGAGTTATATCCTTACTTTACGTACAAGAAAAAAATAATAATGTAACAAGTCAATGTAAGTACGTTTACTCGTTCCTACTAGCAGCAAATCAAATATACAAAGAAAGAGGTACACCTCCGTGACGGAGAAACATTTTAAACATTTCATTGATCTATTCATTTTACAGGTTACATCAACTGCAGCTAAGGTTACTGGCTTACCGGTCATCACACTCACTTTATGGAAGGTTTGATTTCGAAGTTTTAAAACCATGCATCACAACAAGGATTTCTCAGCTGGGAACTTTGAGTACTATCTCTTCATTGTAGGATTGGGCAAAGCTCAAATTTTATTTTAAGACTTTCAGGTTATCTTATTACAGCAGGCAGTTTTGTTATAATCTCTGTTACCCTCCCGATGTTGTCTTTTTTATCATGCAGAACGTTTTGCTGGTTTTGAATATTTAAGTCACAAAAGATTTAAACATTATACAGTAATAATAGTCAATATCTTAATTCGAGTATATTCGGAATATCAGGTCCAAGAGTGAATGTAACTTTACTTTCTGACGAACAGAGGTGTTTAGAATCGCTATTGATGTTGCTTGAATAGATGATTTTGCTATACTAAAAACATAACTGTTATAGCTGTCCAATTGTTATACAATAGTTCTTAATAATGTGTTCGTAAACCAATGGTTGCTATAGAACCGGCAGTGAAAACTTAAGTAAACTGACGAGTTTCCGGGGAAAAAAATAGTAAATAATATTACTACTTTGTAAAGGAGTCAAATTGTGCAAGTGGGAAAAAATCAAAATACCACGGAGGTCAAAAACACAGACCGTGAATATGACCAATATATCGGTCGAAAAGTACAACCTAACAATATAAATAAACGAATATAAAATATGGAAAAGTGCGATACTTGAAAATTATAATATGGAATAGTGGATAGGAAGGTCAAGAAAGAAGGCAGAAACGAAGCAAAAAAAAAAAAATTAATGTTATTTCCAATGTGGTTATAATGTCATGCGTGATAGGCGATCTTTCTGTGCTGAAAAACTGATCTGCCGTGTAATAAAGCAACCCATAGTTGCGACACGGGGACAAACATGATGAAGGGATGAAGCAAAGAAAAATAACACTTATGGACCAATCTAAGACCAAGATTTCAAAGGAACAAAGGATCAAGTACTGAAGTAAAGGTAAGTATATCCTGAAACAAAGCGATACATGAAAAACGAGAATGTAGATAAATACGCGAGATCTGCTTAACCCTCTATCTGCTGTGCGAGCGGACCCGAGTACACTTCCCGGTGGAGCTCACGCATTGTCGGTATTGCCCCAGCAATATATGTGCAATTGGTTAGCCACTTAATTAAAGTAGTATTTCAGGGTTTTATTTGTGGAATCCCTCTCCACAAAATATTTACAAAACAAATGTTTTGTGCACGCATATTGCATGTCAATATTCCACTATCAAGTTGTGCGTTACGGACATTTATCAGATACAACTGATTTTCGCGACTGCGTCATCAGAGCTATCCAATAAGCTCTATAAGCCTAGTCAATAATGCTGGAGTGCTCGATATACGTAAACAGTTAAACTCGATCGTCCACTTTCAGTCTAATCCATATGGGCCAAGTTTTCAGTCCAAAGTTTTTTCCGCTTATCTTCGCTGTGTGGCCAGTTTTCAATTTATTTAACGACGACACCGGGGTTAAAAAAAAAAAATGGGGTTACAATATTTCATTTATTTATTGACTTATTTTCCATGGCGGAGTTAAGGCCACAAATGCCTTCTCTTCCACTCAACCATGTACATACAAAATCTAAATAAGCTATCAACATTAATATTGGTATAATTGGATAATAATTAAGAAAAAGAATAAACACTAAATTAGTACACATAACTAAACAAAAAAAAAAACACGTATAATCAGACACAATCCACACACACACATTAACATTTTATAGAAAACATAAGCCTGTTTACAATTTATGGCTGATACTACATATGTACATACATCGATAATGATACTACTACTAATAATAATTATTATAAAATATACAAAGATAACTTATCAGAATATTTAAAAAGAGCTTTGCATTCACTCTTATCTCTTTTTTTTATTATTTCGTCGTCGAGTGTGTAAAGACTAGGATTTTAATTGGAGCAGGTCTGTAATCGACTTGATAAAAGTCGGGAGATTGACTTAGGTTCAAGACAACAGTTAAAAATAAAGAATTGATCAAAATGGGGCGACACAAAGGGAGCTAAGGTAGATTTTTTGGGCTTACGTTCCCCATACCCACACAATTGCTTTACGTACAGAGCTTAAAAAAATAATAATTGTTTTGATTTAAATAACTTGTGGCGCTGAAAAAAGCTAGTAAGTTAGCTTTTCCTTTCCAAACACCTTAACCAGTAAAAACTAAAGTAAAATTCACGAATATGTGGTGATCGCTGCGAAAGGAAGATATGGCGTTATTTACTTATGCTATATTTTACGAAGAAAGTAAACTTGTAGGAAACTTCTACGTTACTTTCGTCGATATACGATGAATGGTTTCAGAAATAAAGTTTGAAAAAGAAGCAATATATAATGTTTGTGTGTGTCTGTTTTCCTTCTACAATGGCGTATGTATCTTCTTCTCTTCCTATGCAATTTCAAATTTTATAATCGTAATTGCCTCTTTACTTCAGGCTACATCTTGCTAACGAAATATTCTAGGATTTAAGTTTACTAAGATAAATTTTAGTTCATTTCACTTAGTTTTCAGCTCTCAAAATTGCACTATCCATTTGGGAGCACCCTGTGACAATATTCTATCAAGTATGAGAGCTATTTTGGAGCCGCGGTCGTTCAGTCGTAGAGCGCTCACCTCTGGTTCATGGAGTCCCAGATTCGATCCCGGTTCGTACCATGTGGTGATCAAAAACCGCGTACGTGGGTTTTCTCAGGGTTCTCTCGTTTCCTCCCACTTCCTTCATTCCACCAATTCTCCCATCATCATCCATTCTGTTTGATCAAAAGTTGCCTAAAGGTCTTAGATAAAATTCAATTCAATGAGAGCTACTTAATGAAGTTAAATCAATAGTGGATACGCAGCATTGAGTTTTCATCCTTCAACATATTCATAGGTAAACTTTATACTTCCATTGAGTATAAATACACAGAGTAGATAATGTTACGAAATAACAATTTTTGTTTTGTAAACTGGATGCTATGTTATGTTTCCTGTGTGTCCGTTTTCATATATGAATTACAAAAATAAACATATTTGTAATACAAATTGTAAATTTATAATGTGAATTGGGTTCCTACGTTCTCTTCTAAAATTTCGCGTGTAATATGAAATTAACCAATCAAATAGTTTGTTAACATTCTAGGTCAATCACTTTGGTTTTGGTTTACAAGATAAGAGTCTATCATCACGTAAGGACTAAAGGGTAAATTTCAAGCTTACATATGATGTAAAAATCACATTATAATTTAAAACACTGCACTTTATTTCTACTTCGTTAATAAAAAACCTATTTTTATTTAAATCATTGATTTAAAAAATCATCTGATTTTGTTTTAAATCAATCAATCCTGATTCCGTATGAGGGAACTTGGTGAACTTATGTCCAGTTTTCCAGTTATGCTTGGTTATTAATCCCTCTTTCCTTTCTCGGTGACAAATAGCACCCTGAGTATTCTTACTCCAACGACGAAATTCGGAAAAAGAGGCAATGGGAATCACCGTTAGGTGTGAACCAAACCTTAACCTTTGGTTGTACCAACTGACTACTATGTATGTATGTACCTTCAGGATACCCAATTTGCAAATACGAGAAAACATACCAGTAATTTCGGGTAACACTGTATAGTGAAAGATCTCACGCAGTGTGTTTCATTACTAATGAATGAATTATCCATTTAACACACTCTTAGCATCAACCTTGAAATTAATATCAGGGTCAGAAGTGGGTAGAAAAATCTGTCACCTAGGAAACAGAGCAGAGTTAATCCCACAGCAAGAGCACCCACGGCATAGATGTGGCACGCGTGTTTACCACAGATCTATGAGCAATCTGCATGGAAAACCCAAAAGCTGAACATTGATGCTTTCAGTGCTCCACTGACTGACGCACTATTAAATGCGCTCGAATGGCTATACCTCCACTCCAAAATAATTAAGCATTTTGGAATTACATAATAATGATGACCCTATCTAATACACAATACAACCACACCTACACATTATTGAAGCAAGATTACGCCATGAAACACACACAAACAATTATATTACGGAAGGAAAATGCTGCCGCGACACGGCACACCGATTTCCATGTGGCAACACTGGAAACATCCCCTCCCCCATTCTTTCGCGAGACTAGCGGCGGATGCACACCGTTACCCTCGCTGATCCACAAGTCAGAAGACTCGCACAACCTCCATCCACCTCTGTCTCGTGGCTCCCTCGTTGAACCAGAGGAAAAAAGCACGGAAACCACGGTAGGCGCTTGCTCAACAGCGTTGCCAACACCTGGAAAAAATGTTTCGCAACGTCGTGTTTTTCTTTTGTTTTTTTTCCAAGTTATTGCAAAAACTGTTGCACACAAACGTAGTTAAAAAAATTTCGTATCTCGCGCCTATTACAACTACTTGGAACTAAGTGTGACCATCCATACATTGGAGAAATGTCCAGCTGGCTTGTACAGTATAGTTATTCTAAATACTTTGAAAGATTTATCAGAAATTTCACAAAACCTTTTTAACTACACTCCGAATACTTACTTAGACACCAAGTAGACGGATAAGGATACAGAAATTTGTATAAATTTTGAGGCTCTTAACTAATATAATGTCCCTGGTTGTCGGAATAATTAGCAACAAGCCTGCCTTCGATGAAAGTGGTTCTGGGTTCAAGCTCTCATTGATTTATTACGTATTGAAGGTCGGAACTTATAAATAAACGGTCAAAATTTCACCCTCCATCCCCAACTCAAATACAATTATAACTAGCACGGAGTCATTTGAACCCGAAATATATTTTCGTCTCATTATCTACCAATTGGCGCACTGTTCTTGAACATATCGTATGATAGCGACGAAGATGAATTGAATTGAGTTGAGTTTTTCTTTTAGGGTAGTCATACACCGAAACGCAAGTCGAAGTGTAGTCGAGTTTTTGTTTATTACTGCTTTAGCACCGCGGTCAATCTATAATATTATTTAAACGGTGGCGCACACACACCGACTGTGCAGAATGAAGGAAACACGCTGACAATGACATTTGAATGAAGTTATCAAATAAAAATTCCACCTACTAATTGACACGTCGAATACGGAAGGAGATAATCAAATAACTAAGACAACGAAGACAAAAGTTTCAAAAATGCAGGAAGACTTACTGTTAGTCGTAAATGTTAATTCTTGTCCGAAATGAATGTCTAAACGTAACTTCCAATTTCTTGAAGGCGGGTGAATCAGTAATAAATCTATTATCTCAACAAACCACCTTTCAGATGCTTCGTTTTACTTGTTTCAGGATATGGATCTATTCATAATAAACGAATATTAAAGATGCATTACACGGCGAGTAAGTCCATATCCAGCTAAACCCACTGTACTCTTGACTGCTACGTTGCTGGAATTGACCTCAAGATTTGGATCACTCCACTCACTGAACCCCCACGGGATTTAAACTCGTGACCATGTAAACAGCTACAATCAAACAAAAACATCATCTGTCAAAAAGACTGTTAAGGGGGATATGAACCTAGATCCCAGCACAATGAGATAATTTATGAGCTGATAATTAACAGCAATGCAATCGTACATGTATAATAAAAAAAATAAGGCATACAAAGGGTGAAGGTTAGAAAACTATCAGGGTCACTATTTCCTAATTTTGCATAATTTTAATTTGAAAATTGCCTATGCAACGTTTCCTTCGAGTCATATCTTTCTCTTATTTTAGCGAGTACGGTGATCTTTCTTTCCCAAAGCAAAACACGTTTCGACTCTTTCAATAAAAATCTACAAGATGGCACCACAATCTTATTTTCTACCAAAAATGAACCATGATCGTCTCTTCATATCTAATGGACTACATATAACATCTTTACCGAAGCCAACAATAAATACTTTTTTCTTCTTCTTTTTTTTTTAAAAATGTTACTTTTCACAGTCTCGCCATTATTTGTGGCCGAGTTGAACACTAAGTCCAATATTTATGGCCTTTAGGTGAGTCTGGTTCAGGCAATGTCAAATAAGGAGTTTCGTTAATTCTCAGTTGATTATTGATAGAACAATTTACGCACGCTGAAACTCCTTTGTCAAATGAATGAGAAAACTTTCATGGCTTTCGAAATTTTACCATTCTTTATCAGTTTTGAAGGACAATGTGATTAGTTCAATATCCTGACAATGATAAGAACACTCTCCTTTCCTAAAGGAGTGACGCACACGAAGAGCTGGCAAAACTCTACGGTATACTTCAAGATCTCGCACTGCAACTCAGCTGATTAAAATCTAAGAAGACTTTCAATAAGTCATCAATGAACGAGGCTAAAACGAGTTCCATTTTACCCACGGTCAGTGCTTGACAAAATCGCACACGAGATCGAAAAGCGATCTGTTGATATTCACCACTGCATAATAATATACCACAAAAGTTGCAAAGTGGAGTATGTGTTTAATAGAGAAGTCCAGCTTGTAGGATTATTACGAACATTCTCCCTTGTTCTTTAAAGACAAGCCATTACTAATAAAATTACATGCCAACAATATCCACCGTACAATTACGTTTGGATTAAACAGTAATTTACGCCCTAATCGAGCAAGTAGCTTTAAAGAACGAGACCTATGTCCAAAGTGGAATTCGAACCATACTCCGGTTTGAATCTCAGGCAGTGTGAATGAACAGAACATCCTGTGATGCCATCTTGTCACTGACGGAACCCGTTTTAATTAACATGTTCAAAGTAGGTAGGCCTACACAGCAAGTAAAAGCATACAGATGAGAAATACGTGTTTTGGGTGCAGAGTTCTTTATTACTCCACCCCACCTCACTTCGCACCGTAGGTCGAGAATATGTGGAGCATTACCTCCACCACGGCGCGTTCGTACTACACAGGGAATATGTTTACCATTTTTTTACCTCACGAAAAAATACCTGATGTGTGGATAGGTCGAAAGTGCAAGCTGAATGGACACTACAATCACTGGACCTCACCCCCAATGGACTTCGTCTTATAAAGTGTCACGAGAAGTACTGTAACAAAATTCTCACAATGTTGATATGATTATAGTCATACGAGAACTGCCCCAAAAAATTGATGACAATAAAAACTTTGTGCCATGTTGCAAGCAACTAACTCATCTAAGTGTACTTCATTGCAATATTATGTCATCCTCATTGTGATTTAGTAATGCTATTGTAATAAATCTTTTTTATATAACAATTGTATAGTTACTTTTGCATCCACCTCTCCCATGTATACAATGCACAGTTGAAATGGGTCGCCGCGGCGGCTCAAGTTTTCGAACGAGTCTATGCTTGGGACTCGCATTAACCCGGTAGGATATTTTTTTAATTTCTGTATTTCCTTATTATACAATGTTATGTTTACACAGTGCTTCTTTCGGTGGTGACCGAGACCGGTGGTTTACCCCTACCCCGCCCGTGTGCACGAAAAATACGACGCCGGACAGTTCCTAACAATAGTATAACATAGTTTCATATCCGCGGAAAGAACAAAGCCGCTTTCTGAAGTGTGTAGCAAATACCTATTCTGAAAGAATTTTGCTTTTTTAAGTATGAAATAAGGTACAACCAAGGAAAAGCAAAATTCCTCGTAAAAACATTGCCCTTTTACACGATGAGAGAGAGAGAGATTATATTATATTATATTCTGGTTAGGGTCACGTGGAATTCTCAGGAGTGATGTCACCTGTAAGTCAAATTAGGTTTTCAGCATTCACAATAAAAAAAATGAAATGTATGTTTTTATAAAATTATTTTCTTTAGTTCAAAACTGTGGTATCCTCAAATCATGCAACGTTAATTTAAATCGTTTCCCGACGCCGGAAAATGATAAAATTTTGCACAGCGACGTAGGTCGGGTGACAATACAATATTCCATTGTCACTTTCGTAATATATTTTATTTTTTTATTTTATTTTAAATACGTGTCCAATAGGTTATGTGCGCCCGTGCAACCTCCACCTGCTTTAATTTTTTGGAGCTACGTTGCGTCACTGACCACAAAAATAAGTGTTAAAAACTCCTTGATTCAGAGTTTGGATACAACTGACCGCACTGACTCGAGGTAGATTGCTTAGCCCTCGAATTACTTCGGTGTCTTTATTTTAATTTCCCTATTTATTTTTATTCCGGCTCGGCGCATTGTTACAGCTTGACTGAAGCGATGGAGTATAACGGGCATTTCATCCCCTTCTGTGTCACCATGTGAAAATAAACAGTTATCATGCTAACTATATTTGCTTGTTAAATCCTGAGAAATGGAACCGCGGTGTGCTATTAACTGATACTATCACACAACACAATCGCTAATCATCCTGTGTTTTCGCTCGGGCATTTATCAATGTCATCATTCACAATGCCAACAATATTCGCATAGCACTGGCAATCCTGCAGCTTCATTTCAATCCTCGCGGCCTTGCTCGTTGTTATGGGAGCCATACTTACAAGCCCCACCCACTCCACTACGTAAGATGTGACGACGCAGTGACGTCAGAGGTTTACGAGTAAGAAAATCTCTCTCTCGCCCTGAAGCACGTAATGCGAATATTTGTGGTCGAATATTTCATAATAGCCCTGTTGACAATACCGTAAAACATTTGATGTACTCCTTTATCTACTACGCCAAATAAACACATCTTAACGTGATTTAAAAACCATGTATAACAGTCACCAATCAACAGCAAATACTATCTACTCTCACGAACGCATAACTTGCTCTTCTAAAAATCTTGATACAGCGAGTATTATTATCTCCAACATACCTGAGTGATAAGTGCTAATATAATAATAAACTGTGTATTTCCAGATAATAGTCGAATAACGCATCTGGAACAGATTAAAAATGAAACTTTCTTGAAGTATATTAGAATTAGGTGGCCTTTTAAGGAAGACCTTGTCTAAGGTAACTGTTGAAAATATATAGCAATTGGTCACTGAAATGACCGGGATTCGAACCCGGATCTGGCAGCTGCCAGCAAAGTTTTCTACCTCACAACCAGGGCCAATTCACTGTATATGAACCATTCCCCAGCTGAATGCTCCATATACACGTGTGGAAGATTGTCGAAGTTTGGTAGGTTGTCTAATGATAGACCGAACGGTAACTGGTAAGTTCGTGTTCGAGTCTCGATTACGGCACGACAATTTTTCTATGTATTGTTCGACATATTACAATGATTTATTTCAAAAAGAATAAGTCAGAAATCTTTTCACTACATTGCTTTTAAGTTATTTACAAAAACAGTTGATCGAGATAGATAATTTGATTTATTTATGGCCTTTAGGCGTTTATGGCTCAAGCCCGGATAGGGTAGGGAGAAAGTGGCGGGAAAGAGTTGGCTATGGCATAAGTTGAAGGTGATACAGGAAAACTCATGTAAAAACCTGTCAGGATGGTCGGTCGCTGGTTCAAGATCAATAATTAGTAATTAGTATAAGAGTTAGGTAACTGAAATGCACCACCACCGTTTTTCCCCACCTATATATAGGGGAAAACATTACTGCGGCATCTGTTGCAACGATGAGGCAGATATGCTTGGCACGGAGGGAAAGACAAGCAATTGCAATACAATTGAGGGGAGGGGAATATTTCTTTACTAACAACAATGACAAAAAAACACGCAATCACGGGAAACTATGTTGTAGGTTCTTCCAAAACTACGTATTTCAATTTGGATTACCGACACCTGACAGTTTCTGCACAGCTTCACTGCATGCAACCTTTTCCCCTTAAAGTAACATCAGATTCGATCTCGAGTGAAATTACAGCAAGTATCATACATTTTCCGGAACATTTAACAGATAAGTACTCGTCTAAAAATAATATGAACACTCCTCGCTTCTTAAATAGTAACTACGTAGCGCTGCTTCAAAATTCGACATAAAAGATTTCTTCTTTCATTCTCTTCGATTTTCTTCATCGCGTTCGTATTAACATCATGCACGTTTCAAGTATATTTTTAAAAAACGAAAAGAAAAAAAAAACAAGGTTAAGGAACCTGCAATTGGAGCACGGCTGTCAATGAGAAAGTGGTATGCGTGACACCTTCGAGAGCTTTCCCATGGGAGAATTCTCTGGCTCACAAATACAACCCGATTTCAGCACTGTTCTCTACCTAGCTATAAAATCTTCACAGTATTATTGAAGATACAAAGTTCAATTCACAATTTTCAAACACCTAAAATAT
>JAGDQP010011785.1:23957-52087 GCA_022664845.1 Lepisma saccharinum
TGAGCATGTTTAACCAGAGCAGCTCAAATTAACGTATGAAATAAATAGAAGATGCCAAATGGCTTGGAAGATCACATTTTATGATGATGTACGTCAGTGAAACTTGGACATTGAATGCGCAAACGACTTACAAGATAAAGGCTCACACAAAGTTATGATGAGATGGAAGATATGAACAACTATCGACGACTAATGTATTACACTGGATTCCCAGAGAAAAAAATACGATCGAGACGACGTCCAAATGCAAGATGGGTAGATGAAATTAAACGTTTTTCAGGAACTACATTGATGAGGACTGCAGCTGAGAAAGATATGTGGAAATAAAAGGGGGATGCCTTTATCCAACAGTGGATAGAAAACGGCTGAATATGATAATGGTTCCTTAAATTACGCTTCATATGTGCATTTCCAAGTTAATTAAATAAAAGTTGTACTTAAAAGCTGATAAAATTAAATTAATTACATTTATCATGTTTTCATTGGCAGGTTGAAACAGCCTGAATTTTAAATTATATTTCAACGAACATTCTATTTCGTTCATATTGCTTTAATGTGACGTTTTTTCAATTTCCCTTTTCTACTATGATATAGATTTCGCTTCTGATGCGTTTTTTACGGCGATATATTACACTTATTGAGAAATATAAATTTAACAATAGGGTCTTTTCGAAACGTAATAGAATGACCTTGGTATTCCTGGGTGCCTTGGGAAGGTAAAGACGGTCGAGCGTGGGACTGACCACCCCACCTCACTTCGTACCGTAGGTCAAGAAATTGTGGAGCGCTACCTCCACATCTCCCATGCACCGTTTACGGCGCGTGGGTATCGCACAGCGGATAGCTTTTCTTTTTATCTGGAGTAGCATCAGTCCACATTAGGGTTCTCTTGTGTAAGCTGAAGCTGCTTGGATTAACAAATTCCGAAGAAAAAAAAACAGAGACTGCAGTTAGTTAAATCCATTGCATTCAAAGCATGTGATTTGCTTACCATACATTACTCTTACCACTGTTATACATTTATAGTTCAGAACCACCAAATCGCTATATAACAGTTCAGGGCCATCTTCGGGATTTGCAACACAATAATACATCTTGTTCAAAGAGAAAGAAAACATAAATCGTTACAACACAAGATTCAAGCTACTGAATAGCCTACTCAACGATATTCAGAAATGGAACGTGAGCTTTATGCACCGTGAAAAATAAACAGTCCATATAAATGTGTGCAAGCAACTGCATATGTGAAATGATGTGTGTGTGTTTGTTACCTACTCGTTTCACACAACGTTAGTCTGGAGTTATATATCTGTTTGTATGGGCAATGCAAAATGAAGGTATTTTAAACGGTATCTTTAAAGCTTAAATACAAGAACGAGACAATTTGTTACAAACATCTTTTATTGCAGTGCTTCTCAACCTTCGGATCATGGGCCGGTACCAAACCGCTACAAGACTTACACTTTTACGCGCATATAGTTTTATCGAATGAAAAAAACTTTGGTAAACTTTACTTTTATATACGCCAGTCTAGTAACTTTGGACGTCGGCCCGTCACGATTCCCCTTTAGCTGTTAAAATCCATGCCCCCGTTGGGACTCGAACCCGGGACCTTCGAGCCGATAGCCTATCGCAGCAGACCGCTCGGCCGGCTTTTATCGAACGAATGTTCATACTTGTTTTACAGAGAAGGTGATAATGTACGAATTTCGTGATTTTTAATATGTAAGTGCAGTTTCCTCCACCAGTTTAGGAAAGAAAAGGGTTTAACAAACAGCGGATTTTTATGGTATATGTTTTGACTGGTTCTTGCCCAGACCCGCATTATCGTCTCATAATTATTTCAGACTTGTTTGAAAGTTTGTAGACGACTTATTAAAATATTTATCACGCGCTATACGTAAAAGAAGGAACTCATATTAGACATGGCCTGTTCATACAGTATTTTCAACTATACACTGAACTCAGACTTCCAATAATATAGTAATAATACGGATGGAATATGACTTGACGCGCTACATGGAAGTGCTTTTTGTCTGTTAAAAGTAGAGTGTAAGCTCACCCCCAATTTTTGAAAGTATGAACGAATGAAATATAACATTAGAATTTTAAGAAGCAGGCATGATGATAGTTATAAAACACTTATGTTTCAAATTCAATTTTATTTATGGCCCTTAGGCATCTACGACTCAGGCCGGGATAGGGGAGAGGAAAGGATACGAAATCGTGTCGGACAGGGTCTAAGTTGAAGGTTCCATCCCGGTATTTGCCTGGTGTGACGAAAAAAAAAACTGAAAAAACATCAGTCAGGATGGTCGGCCGCTGGGATCAAACCTACGACTTCCCGAAGGTTACGCCAACGCTCTACCAATGACCAGCGGCGGCTCGGTGAAAACACTTACGTATTTTAGATAATTCATTTCTGGCTGCGATATTTGATTGCCCAGTCTATGACGTCATAATTTCCTCAGTCCAATACCTAAGCCGGTGATTCCCAACCGGGGTTCCTAAACAAGTGTTAGAAGTTACGCGAAAATCAATAATATTGCATTTTTTTTAAAAATACGAATTGTTGTTTATTTCGTCTACAATACTGCTTACTTTATATTTTGTTCTCGACTATATTAAAATATTATGTGCCAGGCACAACACTGACAAAAGACTGGCAAAACACTGGCCTAAGCTACCAAGTTATTTAAAAAAAAATGACTAGTGCACAAAAAGCATTAACGAAAATTTTTATACGACCCCTTACATAGGATTTTAAATATTCTGCAATTCTGTAATCTGATATTTTTTGAAACCTGGACTTCTATTTTAGTAACAGTGGTTATCTACATCTAAGCGTCATAAATTTTTAGCGTAATTTATAATGGATCATTTTGATCGAAAAATGAATAAGTACTCTATAGTACTTTATACCACAATTTCGTACCCCTATTGTGGCTGTGACCAATTTCATCGAATCACAGACTACTTCTACTAAAACATTATCCCGCAAATTTATTCTTATTGCTTTAAATCTCGGTGTGATGGAACACCTCATATACATACTACGAGCATTAAATATGATGAATACTTACCAGATTCCAGTAACTCCGGTGCAACAAGACCTGATAAATCTGGTTCCTCGCCGTACCAGAAGATCCAAAGCTCCTTACTGGAGTGAAGGGAGAGCGAGTTATCAGGTGGCGGCAAACGCTGGTAGTGGGCCAGCGAATCGAGACCCGAATAGAGTTGGTTGGATCGCGATGACTGAACACGCCGCCACACACACAGTATGTCCGCCGCCAGGCACTTAGAAAACGATGACAATACCGGGTCGGCCAATGGGTCCGCCGTAAATACGTAGTCCGAATACAGTTTACGCCATTTGATTCCGCATAAGTCCGTCTGAAATGAAAGAAAATAAAACACCCATTAAATACCAAGAAGGTCCAAACAATAAATCATATCACATAATTAAATGTTTTTTGTTTTTTTTATCACAAAAAAAACGTATCACGAGGACTTTCGTTACAGACTGTAATATGAAATACTACTACTTACCATGTAAGATCCTGGTTTCTATTTCTCGTTATTGCCACAAATATGTGTATAGTACCGAAGGAGACATACTTTATAACCTCACTTTAAAAAAATGTAATTTTTAGAATATTACAATTGTTTATCTGGAATCTTACGTTTGATACAAACACCCCTCCACTCGCTTCGAGTTTATTGAAAACTACTGTTGATGAAAAAAAAAGTATAAGGCACATTCAATACTAACTTAAGAAACACTGTTATTCTATCATAGGTAGAGTAAGCCTACTAGTGTTGTTGAAGAAGAATAACATGCCTGAACATAATAATAATAAGAAGAAGAATCCTCCATGAAGAATAACAATACGAATTTGAAATGAATGTGTCATTCGTATAGTAATCGTTAAACAAGCTGAGATCGAGTTGTGATTTCCTGCCAGTTCAGCAACCAAGATTTTAAATGTGTATAGTTTAACTTACAAGCAGAGGTGTTTTATAGTGAAGAAATTACTATCCGCAATTATTTTTCTTTTCTGGAAATATGGTCACAGCCTTAAGACGTAAATGACCACTTGGTATATTACTTTTACTTGACTACAAAATCTGCTTCATATGAATCAATGTGCTGCTATACTGAACCTCGTCGAAATTAAGGCAACGCTGAAAACGAATTCATTGTGCTAAGCACCCGGTCAACTGGATGGTAATTCCAACAACAATTCCAAAATAAATCGTTGTTTACTATGGACTACAGGACTGAATGAATCGGACAAACTTACTTTCAAAATTATACACATGCCAACAAGTTTTGTCTTTAATCACTTCTCTGGAAAGTGACGCTTTCTTCGTAATTTTGGAACTATGATCCTAATTATTCATTTAATGGAGATACAGAATACGCAATACACCACACTATCTGAAGTAAGTTCAGTTGGGCATGAACTTTCTACTGTGACTCAGATTTTGCGAATAATTTCTACCCACGTATCTTTACTGTGTACATGCTTACATTAACTACCTTACATCTCCTATATAATCGCTTCTTTTCGAATTAATCTGTTCGCTTTGTCATAATTATGATTTTATTCCAAAATTGCCAAAAACATTTCTTGAGAAGAGGATATATATCAAAGCAAATCAAATCAAATTATAACGCAGATGACGTGGGTTATATACAACAGTAGCAGGTAACTGTTATTTCCTAGCTACAGCTTTTCCACTGCTTTGTACGAAGCTTTTCCATCGTTTCATCACAACTTTAAAGAAAACTGAAAAAGAGAATAGTACTATGCAAAATGTGTTTCACATTCGATTAACATACATTCTTGAAGAAAGCTGTTTTGGCACAATGCCCAGTTAAACCAAAATAAACTGCTAGCAGCATTCTTCCCTCTTCAGACGCGGACATAACTTCTGCATACGTACAAAGAAAAACATGATCTTCACTCTTTCCTGATTTGTTCAAGATACATTACAAAAATTTCGCGTAAAATTTCGAAAATATACAATTAATTTAATGGAGATATCAAAATGATTTGTGGTGCTCTTCAACGCCAAAATCGCGATTTCCAATATATAATACGCAATGTCGTATGAACTTCGGTCAAGACGGTGTCAAACGAGCTGCCATCCTTAGCGTAATGTAATCAACACAGCGATGACTAATGTTAACAGGAGATGACAACTATGATACTTCACTGTTTGTAACGAACCACAAGGATAACTTTCCAAGATGAGCAACATTCCGTGTAGTTAAGTAAATTTTTTTGGCTCGACCACTTCATATGAAACTCTTCATCAGATCGCAGGGACGGACCAAGATCACTTGATGAAACTTTCCAAGGAATACCCATATCCAGAATATTACGTGCGGAGACCAAAATGTTTCCGAAATAGGGAGCTCAAAAGAGATGGTATAAATTTCCCAAGCCAAATTTTTCACGTTATCAATTCCACCACCTCATTTCAGTGAAATTTGCTATGTCCTTTACCATGTACGGACATAATATAATAGTTCCTGTTCTTTTATTTTTCCAAAATTTTATTTATATTTTTACTAGAATTCATTGCATGTAAATGGAATACTTTATTTAACTGAGTATTTCAGAGTTATTATTAGACCAAATGAAGAACTTCGTAACTTACAAAAAAAAAATGTATCCTGAAGTAGTCATAAAGCATTTTCAAAACAGTGAAAATTGCTTAAGTCTGTTGGAGTGGAATGTTTAAACTTTAAAGATATTGAGAAGAGAAAAAAAAAGTTTATCACTTGGATTTTATTGTTATTAGTCAAACTTCAAGAGAATACTACATGCTAATACAGTTATTGTAATTATACTTTCAATTGTAGATATCCGGATGACATTCGGATTAGCCAGGCATATTTCATCGAATAATTCGAAAAGATACTATCTAACTTCTGCAATTTGGTTAATTTATTGATTGGTAATGGAAACTTCCTAACATTGATCATCCGAATTAGTTGCTTGTGAAAATAACCAGGTTCAAGTGATTCGCAAGGCCAGAAAGCATAGTCTGGTAACAACACCTACCTCCAGGTTATAATAGTTCCCCTAAAAGGAATAACGATTACTTCCCCTAATTTCAGCCTCAACAGACAGAGTCACCGATTTCCCACTTCTTCTTGAAGCAAGCCTAGCTAGAACACTGTATAGCATAGCAGATAAATATCCGGCAAAAGTTAAGACTTCAGCTATGATTCGTCAGGGTTGAACATCTTATGAAAGAAACAGACATTCGCTTAATCATATGTAATACAATTACCATGAACTGTTATTAACAATACAACACACAATAAAATCATTAATTCAAAATTAAGTGAGACTATATCAATGGCTAATTACAATCTAAGTATATATTTGAGATTAGATGGAAGTAAGATTTTACGGTCTCAGAATTCCAAGAGAGAAATGTTTTAAGTTCTTCTCTAGGTTAACAACTGACGTTCTTCTTCTTGTTTACATATAACTGAATGAACTACTAATTTGTTTCGTGACCGCGTAATTCAATGCCAGAGATTGCTGCAGCACTTTTCCCTCTCAGCGAAACCCAACTGCATTATGCTCTCTTCACTTCCATTTTAATTACCATAATGCGACCTTCTTCCACTTGATGATCAGTTTCACGTGATACCGGAGCTACTAATCCCTCCACAGAGACTAGAGTTCGACATCTGTTGGATGACGCGAAATGCAGCCATGGCATTACTACAAAGCAACAGGTGAATGAATACGTTGAGGCTCTATCGAACAAAGATTCGAAGCCGAGAATTTCCTCGCATGGTATCTGATATAAAAACATTATGCCACTGTTATGATTCACTATTTTACTGAACATTACTGAAAAGTAAGAAACAAGTCGTTACCGAAAAAAAAAACCTGCAATCATCACGTACGTACCTACTAGCTAACACAACGAAGACTCCACACGCGATCTACTTTTACGTGGTATCAGAAGTAATCTGATCTAACCCACTGTACTATGGTCGCGGATTTTGGATCGGAACTGGAGAGGCACGCAGGTTCGCTCCTTCTGCCAGTCATACTGACTTAAGTTTTCCTCAGTTTAACGAGGAGAACTGTATACAGACTAAGGTCCACGCCGTTACTTTCATCCATCCCTATCAATGGGAAAGTACTCACTCAGCGAGATCATTCCTCGGAAGTGTGAAGGGCTTAGGACATAGCTGCTTGTACAGACCATAATAAATAAATTGGAAGTCACTCATCAGAACTGACACGATCATGACTGAAGTGTAGCCCAGAGACAGGCTCCACCAGCAGACTCCTAGGCAATGTAAACAGATGCTGGTTTGTCATTGTTTCTAACAGATGGGGATGTCGTCTTATGACAGGAACATACAGTTAAATTAGATTCCGAACAACTACGTTCAATCCAACAAGGGGACAAGCAAAAATACTAACCCATCGGAGATACTCATTGACTTAAGCAATCCAACCAAAGTCTAAACACCGACACTTCATTTAACATAAAACAATATTTAGAAAATAATATTGTCTCTGTACTTTCTGAAAAAAAGCACTGCTCATCAGATCATCACATATAGAAAACGTTACAACGCATACATACTTGAGTTTGTCAGATTCACTCTTACTGACATCGTATAATCCACTTTCTTCTTTTTCTTTTTAGGAAAAAGATTTTCTCCATTACTTGATAAGGGGACTAGTTTCAACATATGAAACAGATTTTGTACTTGTATAGTAACACATAATGCACATTTGTTACGATCAGCACATGGAATACTCAAGTTTTCCTGTCACACCACGCAAATGCCGGGAAGGTAGCTACAAAATAGGCCCTGGGCGATGAACTTTTAAAATCCTCTCCCCCACGCTATCCCGGCCTGAGCTTGAAATGTTTAAAGAGCATAAAAATTCAAAAATGAAATTCTTATGCAACTGTCTACATACGCTTTTGGAAAATATTGGAATGTTACTAGCTGTAGTAAGTAGTACCATCATTCAAGTTGTTCTCTGTTGCAACCTTTCATGGGAAAGAAAAAATTGTGATCGTTTATATTCGTACTGGCTAATTTCCCCGCTTTGCCCGGGTATTTATTTATCCCAACCTTCTATTAGACACGAAAAGGAATGAATTCTATCTATGTCAAATTGGACATTTTGTTCTTCATTCGTTATCGCATGGGGGCTGAACTTGGACTTAAACAGCATCGGGATTGTCACTATTCATCTCAGCGACCCCGAAAACTATGTATTTGACACTAATATAGGTAGCTTTTATTATTTTTACATGTCAACCCTTCCCACCCTCTATGTATAGTTTTTCACCCCTTATCACCCACCCCTCATGCGATGACGCTGAACTCAACTTAAAACGGCATCGAGAGTCACTATTCATCTCAGCGACCCCAAAAACTACGAATTCGACACTATGAGTAATTTTCGATTATTTTTGTCACCCCTTTCCCTTCCCCTATGGGTATCTTACCTCCTTTTCCAGATTGTAAGTGATACGTGTGCCAAGTTTGGTTGAAATTGCTCCAGCCATTCCAGTTATGCAGGTACATATACACATACACCTCTACATTCATTTATATATATATATCCACCCAGCGTCGTGAGGCCAATTGGGGATCTACCTGAATAAAGAGGTAGCGATCACAGTTGAGGGCTTCGGCTCTCCTCTCCCAACACGTCTGGTCAGCGTGGGAGCAGTAGACCACCTCCTCCCTCCGGGAGAGGCCTCATCCACTAGTGGATTGAATATGGCTGTGATATACACAGAAGACCAGCTGATTTCCCGCCGTTGGTGATGGTCCAGAGGTTTATCGCCCCTACAACCCCCCTCCTGCGGGTGTCGAATCGAAGATCTAAGATAGCCGTTGCTAATGAATTGATAGCCATGGTAAAT
Organism: Lepisma saccharinum; assembly: GCA_022664845.1. NCBI lineage: Eukaryota > Metazoa > Arthropoda > Insecta > Zygentoma > Lepismatidae > Lepisma > Lepisma saccharinum. The sequence goes on from JAGDQP010011785.1 coordinate 32,898, forward strand.
TTTCTCACTTGGAGATAGACAACCCGGCAAACTACATTATGGTGTAGGTTGCTCAGCCTGTAAGGATATATCTGACACTCATGATCTATTACCTAATTCCACCATTTTTCCATGTCACCCCCTTCCCTCCCCTTCGGTTGTCTTATTTCTTTCCAGATTGTAAGTGATATGTGTACAATGTTTGGTTGAATTTGCTCCAGGTGTTCCAGAGTTATGCTGGAACATACATACAATTTTATACACGTAGATTAGAACAGGCTTGGCGGAACAGAATATTTTTCTGGCAAGTTTCTGCTTCGCTAGCATTGTCTTCCCACTAATGTATTAGTATCATTTTTAAACTGTAGTTTCCTAGAGCTACGATGGCATAACATTTTACATTTTAACAAAACCTATAAAAAACAAAACCAAAGACTGAAGATCAGCAAAATTACGTGAAAAATTATACCTTACACAACTTCCACTCATTCTTATCTACCTGCGATATGTAGCATTGGTTTAGTTCTAGATAGACTGCAGAGGAAAGCAGAACTTGACAAATTAAACTGATAAATATCCTCCAATGCTAGTCCACTTGTATGTGGATTTCGTGATCCTGGTTGTAGGTTCCTTAGGATTACTCCCAACGAAACTGACGAATCTGTAGAAAAGTAGTGGTGGAGCAAAATAAGCGAAAAGCATGTGAAATGTTTATTTTAAATATGCATCTACATAATTTGTCCCGTTTTGATGTCACATAGAGCTATTTTTTAGACTTTAAAAACTCGCTCATCGGCCATTTTCAACGAATATGGGGCTAGCTACACATGAATGTTGCGACATTTTCATACCTCCAGTGTCAGTAACCATGGTAAACAGCATAGACTTTCGGAAAACAAAACTGTAAACACTTTTTGCACTAACTCTTGAATTTGAATTTAATTTTTAAGGTCTTTAGGCAACTCTGACTCAGCCCGAGTAGATGATGTGGTGAAGAAAGTGGGAGATAACGAGAGAACCCAGGCACACAATGTTTGTTCACCAAAAAGCCCACATGGAACGAGCAAAGGTTTGAACTGACGACCCCAATCGCCACAAGTGAGCGCTCTAACCACTGAGCCACCGCGGCCCCCCACTAACTCCTTGAAACAGTAAATTCTTACATTTTTGGCCTATCAAACTGGCGAATTAAAACCTCCAAAATTACTAATATAGTTCAATAACAGAAATGAGAAATTTAGCTTCTTACACAGTCCACTTTTCTTCTTGCCTGACAATTTTAAATTCTCAATTCGTCAAAATATACAGAAGCATTAACTAAGGCTGCTAAACAATATAAATAAAATATAATTGTAACGTCTTGACTTATTTTCTTTTGCCTGTAAGACGAATCTTTTTTTCTTCTTCTTTTGCTTATAAGATGAATTTCTTTCATTGTCTTTGAAAATCAGTTTTCTGTTTTTCAGATATTCTTTATGCTTGTCTACACTGTACCGGTACACTACTATGGCCACTCAGTTTGCACACATTCACATAAAGACATTAATTACACTATGTCCATAGCTGACATAATATCCATAAAATTTAACACAAACAAGTAAGTGCTTTCAGTCACACAGAAATTAATTTTGGGATAAGTATAAACATCAGCATTGACACAACATAGTATCACTCCGTAATACCGAATTTCGCCAATGATCACAGTCACTTTTTTATTTTTATTTTTTAAAGAGACCGTATCCATTCATAGAATACTTTATATTTCATAAGTGGCTATTAGTAAATTGAACGTCACTATGTCCAAACTGAAACAAACAATCATTGTTGCCAGCAAACATTTCACATTTCTAGGGTAATTCTATCATACATTTACCAACGACACTTTCTGGTGAAACTTTTTTTCATCAAAATATGCAGCGTTTCAAAGTATTTCTTACTTCAAGCACTGTTGGCAATATTTCTAAATTATACAAATATTTCAATTTACAATAACCACTGATCCTAGTGGTACAGTTATATCCACGTAAGTTTTGTTCTGAGCTTTCATAATTCCACCTTAAAACATTTTCCAAGTGGAATAACTGTAGTGACAACAATGATCATTGTCATCCCTGAAGACAAGAATTTGAAGAGGATGGAGGATGAAAACAACAAAGGTATGCAAATAAAAGTGATTATAGAAAACCAGAAATTATTATTCCCATTCCTATTTAAATGCATTGACATGTGAAATGACTACGTGTCTGTTACTTTAAACGTCTCCTGGCAAGATCACATTCTTTTTAGTAAAATTCCCGAAGTTAATTCTTGAAGCTGTAACAGCAGCAACCCTCTAAAACTGTATTCAGTAATTTGAATATAACAGTATGCGAATTGTCAAGAGAGAAAATGGGACTCCAGCCAATTACATGTGGCATCTACGTCACAACTACTAGAATTTTGGTCTACATAGCACATTGTATCAACACGTGGCAAAACATGATCCAATGCTCACAAGCTTTCTCAATTGGTTCTACTCAGGGTGCTTACTCCACCTCTATTACGAAAAGGGCGTGGTCAAACGTGTCCGAAACACCTGACCAAAGCGGCAGCTGCTACTGTTCCCTATTGGGTAGAGTATTCCCGCCTCCGCGGATGTATCGAGCGGTCGGGTCAGATCAACAATATATTTTCCCATTCGGAGAGAACAATCTAATTCCTGAAGCAAAGCCACGCAACAGATTTATTGTTTACATCAACTAAACTAGTTATTAAACAGGGCGGCATTTTTCTCCCATCACTAAAACCTATATATCGCATTCGAAAGGTTTCTGGCTCCACTTCTGCGGCCTGTCATCCCGACAAAGGTTTTACCTTATTTGTTTCTATCACACTAGGCCAATACCGAGATAACTACAGTTGGTTGGTTCGGTCAACTACACAGGCGCCGAGCGACTTTCTCATCCTCTCCTCTACTCTATCCCAACCTGAGTCAAAGATGCTTCCAGACGACAAATATAAGCAATAAATACAAACACACTAAATGTTCTTGGTAGTCGGGGATCAATAACCATAAACAGGGTATAACCGAATTCAATCGACAAACTTGGGGGGGATGGGGAAGATACACAAAAAAAATAAAGAAGAAAGTCTTGGTTAGGGGGTTAAAATTCCACCGTGTCTGGGAGCTACACGCTGCAGAAAGCGTGAAAACAGTAACTTCCAAGACTAACAGTTTAAACCTGTTCTATCCAAAAATGTACAATGGGTTCGCAAAGGGATTCCCCAAAAGTACGGGATTCTCAGAAATTCTCTGAAATAAAGGAGTCAAAATGAGCATGAATGCAGTGACTTTCCAGCAGGTAACAATAATCCGTTTGTGGCAAGTCGATATCTCCTAACAGATGTCATTAAAACAAACTATTTTGTAAGTACATGCGTGACTGCATAACATAACAAACAAGGGTTAAAAAATTGCATACTTTCATCGAATGTTTGATACCAATGACAGAATATAATTGCACGGTTGGATGGTGGTGACTACGTACGTCATCTTTATTCACAAGGAAAGTTGTTGTCTTAATTATGTTTATTTTTCGACCTAAATGTAGTTCAGAGAAGTTCTGAAAATCGCCTATTCCCTTTGAGGAATCCATTGCACAATTTTCGAAAATACATTTTTGGATAGAGCAAGTCTGAAGACGGCGGAATTTTCAGCCTGGTCATTTTTTCTCATTTTTATCCCTTCAAATTCGTCAGTCAAATTCTGTTACACCCTGTATACTACACTGACACATGAATGAGCTGAGGACGGATTGAAAGCAAGCGAAAACAAATTACAGCACTACAAAAATAAAAACATATAGAAAAGAATTATAAAGTACTGAATCGCACGAAATTGTCTGACCCGCATTACTACTCTATTTAGTCACCCAAGGCCCAAAGAGAGAGACACCGACTTTACCCTTGGTTAAATTTCTGACGAACTTACAGTAATGCTCCTACCAAAGATTCTTGGTTTCTGCCTGACTCGAAAGGGAGGCCGTACCTGGCTGTTAACGTGGCTATAACAATTTGTAAAGCGATGAAGAAAGTCTTCGACCTCATGACAAAGTTCTCAAAAGATATTGCCAGAAAATTCAGATTTTAAACAAATTCGGCGTTTTACCTGTATAGTACGCTTATACGTATGAACAATCTTTTTTACGAAAATAAAATTAAAAAATCATGATTGAAATCGAGCTTATATAACGAGTATGTTCAAGATGTGTTGCTCCTCTGCACCACCATGTAAAAACCAGATGTCAATAATGTTGATTTTATAAAAATCTACATTTTCATTAGAAGCAAATTTAAGAAAGAAATTTAATGTATGTGTATATGGAGTTAAACTAAAAACTTTTACAACAGCTTTTTCCTGTGTAATATTTAATGAAAATATTTAAAATCTGATTTTGAGACACTATCTTGAGTGTGAGTAGTAGTACAAACATTTGTTTACAAAGGAACGTTTAAAATAGCACTTTTTCTTCAACTTCAAGCTAGTTACGGAATGAGTTTCATAAAGTAAGTAAGTTATCAAGTGTTGTTGCAGCACAAAACAGTTTAAAGCCACAGTTTACACGAGCATGTACGTTACGAAACTATTTCCCAATATCCCCAACAAATGACGACAGCTGACACCTATGCAATAATATTACTGTAATGAGAAGCATTACCTCAAATCGAAACAATAAAATGTACCATATGGCAACACTGCTTCCATGTCAAGTACACTCAAGCACGGCAATGGACACGCGTGAGAGCAGTGATACCATTTACGGAAGTATTCTCCCATTCAATGAGAATTCTGCAGGGCAGCGTAAAACCGACAATAACTCTTGCGTGAAGCTAAAAGCAGCTCTCATTTAAAGGTGCGATTAGGTCAAATTACAGTTGAGGCTCAGTATATCTGCTTTATCATGGTATTTAATTACTAGGATCGAGACTGAATTTACATTAATTCTATTTCTTTACCTAGAATCGCAACCATCTCACGGAGAACTCTGATTTAGGCTTATAATAGACCAACATGAAGGTTTTACAATGTTTACAAATTCCAACTTAAAATTTTAGAACCGATTTCAAAGAGCATGAAATGGAAATACTCCTGCCTATTTGATCATTTAAGGCCAGAAATTTTCCTCTTTTTAAATAATTTAAAATACCAGTCTAAAATAGAGCTCCACTATTGAAGCAACGAGTCACTGTAAAATCTAAATTTGTTTTGCTGCGTAAATAGTTAACAATGATTCACTGTCTATGGCCTACGTCCACTTGCACATGCATGGTGGCTTCCACCCTCCTTACTCACATCTCTTTTTAATCCTTGCATGCAGTATCTTGTGATTTGCATTCTAAACCAATGCGACGAGGAAATGCACCTGTAATTCAACATAGTAATATTTGGGCCTTCGCCTGATACGTTAATCGTAAATTAGTTGGTAAATGTAAGATGCAGAAAATAGAACCTCTGAATTCTAGGCCAAAACGTCTGTATTAATATGATACCGCGTTTACTTAGGTCAGGGTTTCTCAACGTGGGGGTCGCGGGTTATGTACAAGGAGATCGCGAGGTGAGGCGAATCATTTAACCTGGGCTTTCTAGGTTGAAACTAATAAATTCCAAAGAAGGCATTTTGGTGATCTTATCTTTTACCGTCGTCTTGTAATTTCGAAAATTAACTAAAAAGAATGATGAATCAATGAATCAACCCCTAGATGAATCAATTACAAGCAGGGTTGAAAAAATCACTATTTCCTTTATTTAAAAAATCATATTTTTTTATTTAAATCGATTTTTTTTTTTTTTTACTTGAACAACTTGTGGCACTGAAAAAGGTTCTCAGAGGCTTTTTTTAAGTCTAAACCAATAAACAGTAAAGTTAACAAATATGTGTCGTCCCGCTTCGCTAGGAAAAGTAATCATGGAAAATAGGCAATTAGAACAACTTATCAGAATTTTGAAAAGGAAGGAAGACATGGCGTTTCAAATTGATGGTACATTGTCCACAAGAAAACACATAGGAAACTTCTACGTTACTTTCGTCAATACACGAAGAGTCAAGTGGTTTCCAAGAGTTATACATGCTATCTAAGTCCGATATTTCTACGCATCAGCTTTCCTTCTAAAATAACATGTATCTTCATTTCTTCCTAAGTAATTGCAGATTTTATAATCGCAACTGCTTCTTCTCTCCAGGCTACCACTCCTAAAGGAAAGTTTCCAGGAATTAAAAAGTTTACAATGATAATATTTCATAAAATATTAAGAGCTATCTTTAGCACCGCGGTGGCTAAGTGGTACAGCGCTCACCTCTGAAGCGTGGGGTCCCGGGACCGATCTCGGCTCGTACCAGGTGAGTTCGTTGTGAACAAATACCGTGTGTACGGGATTTATCGGGGTTTTTCCCGTTCCTTCCAACTTTCTTTATTTATCAATTCTCCTATTGTCATCCACTGGGTCTGAGCCAGTTTCCTAAATGTCTTAAATAAAATTCAATTCAGGGACAGAGAGAGAGAGAGATAGATTTAATATAGTTATATCTATAGTGGATACTAAGCATAAATTGTTTGAATTTACAAAAAGTTAATAGTCTGATACAAATAAATTTTGCGTAATAAATGGATGAAGGTAAAGATGTCCCCTGTGCGAGGCGCATGCACCGTGAACAACGCATAGCGTTCCACATATTCTCGATTTACGACACGAACTGAGGTGGGGTGATCAGTCCCACGCTCGACAGACTTTACCTCCCAAGGTGCCCAGGAATACCAAGGACACACTGATACTCAATTTGATAGGAGGATGAGTGAACCTCAGAGTGAGTAGTGCATGGGAACACTGCGAGAAAAGTCTCCAGTATCCTCGCCGGTGTTTGAATTCGGGCCGCCCGATCCGTAGTCAGACACACTACCACCTTATGGGAGCTGAAAATATTAACAAATTTCACTACTATTTCATAGGTAGAATTAATTTTAAATAAGGTGTTCCAATTTGCTTGCTGTTTATTGGATTTTAGATAATAAAATTTATTGGATTCTAGATAATAAATAACTAAAATACTATTTAAACAAAGCAAATCCAAACCATTGCGCTGTTATAGGATATTATTCTCGCTTGCATCAAGGGGCCGTGGTCCTCAATGGTAGGGCGCTCACTTCTGGTGCTAGGAGTAGTCGATTCGATCCCTGCTCGTGCCATGTGGTAGACAAACATCGTATGTATGGGTTTTCTCGGGGTTGTCCCGTTAATAGGTACAGTGGAGTTTTTAATTGTTGTTGTCGAGTGGCAGCTCCATATAAATTGATTCCACTTTCGTTATTTTTAATAAAATAATTAATAAAAACAGTCTTAAAACTGTATTTTCAGAGAGGAAACCTATAATGTTTCACGTGTGGAACAGTATTTTTGTGGATATGTATGCATAGATCAGCCCTAATTGCTGGCTGTAATAATTAATGGATGTCCGTAAAACTTACAACTACCACAGAAAACCATGTCGGGGGTATGATGCTGATATATTTATTCCTTTACAGTACACATGCTTAGTATTTAGGGACGTATGATCTGCATATACTGTTATTACTGGCTGCGGTTTGCGGGTCTTTGTTCTTGACAAATTGTTGAAAATATCCAGTGTCAAGAAAAGTGTCCAGATAAGGTTTATTTTGTTTCTTTTAGATATAAACGTTTTTCTTATAAAATTCAATAAGAGAAGTAAAAGGGTGATTTGTATGCTACCGCCTGCTTCAAAAACATGTCCAACTAACCTTCTTGATTTGTGTCCCCTAACTCCGTGCGTTTCTGTATGGTATCTGAACAAGACCTTTTGTGTAAGATGTAAGAGATAACACGTTCGTAATTTTTCAAGTGTTTTCTTTACAAAAATTTCTATTCTGTTCTCTTTCTTTTCGACCATGTTTTGTTCTTTTGACTGTAACCAATTTTAGAAAGTAAGATTAACTTGAGAGAGTGCAATTATATATATTGTGTTCTTTGTGTATTTCTGACATGTCCTAAAATTGTCAAAGTTACAAGTAAGGATAGGGCTATGCAACCTAATAAGTATGCATACTACGCAACTACCCAAACACCTGTCCTATTTTTCCACGAACAAAAATTTTTCCTTCTACTGCCTAAGGCAAATTCAGGCCAATGGAAAAGAACTCCAAGAAGAGGACAATCATTCCCCACTATACTTTAAGGATTCGCCAATGACCACGAGTTGACTCATCTGGAGTGTGAGTTATCCAACTTTTCCTTTCCTTGCAGTAACGAACCATAAGTAAGTACGCATGCGCAAGTCACAAGAAGAGCTATTCTCCCCACTACAGACTCAGCTACATCGAGCCCTTCGGCAAAATGGAACGTGCTGAGACTTACGTCCAGCTGACTAAGGACTGTCTCTATGACGTCACTACCTATCAAATCTTCACGATTAAAAATGGTATCCGCCTAGTTGCCAAGTTATTGGATAATCGAAGGAACGGGACAGTTCAACTCCGCCTTGGAAATTTATCGTTCTTCTCCGAGAATCCCGTAAACTACGGGAAAGATGGAGTATAAAAGACTCTGAGACCAGAGAGTTCAGAGACCAGAGATCCTCACCTTAATACAAACGATTCCTTCTGCTTCGCGCTGTGAACTGTACCCAATCTCTCTCAACCACAAAAGCGATTCCTTCTGCTTTGTGCTGTGAATCGCCTCCTGTATCGCCCGAATCCTTCTACCTTCCCTAAAAACCTATCTTAGTAATTCCTACAGAAGAGCAAAAAATCCTCAACTACTCTTAACTAAGAAACCTGGTAACAGTGTCTGGTCCCTCCGAATTACGCTGTCGCTGGTTGTCGAAGGCTTTGCCGAAACATCTCCACCAGAGCTGTACCTAGCTGTAGAGGTACAGCTCTCCCAAAAACGTAGTAAAACCGTCACCACCACCACCGAAGCCTGTCTGCAGTTCATAAGTCACCTTCTCAGAAGCCACGGTGACTTTCGTCTGGCCTATAATTTTGCCTTTCCTAAATTCCAACCTACACCAAAATTCGTTCATCTAGAATATACACTCAAAAGGCAAAACTCCTGACCTAAGCATCATCCTGAACTGCTAATACAAACCATTCTGAGATAGAAACTCTTTTAAAAGCCCAAATATCTTACTTGTAGCTCACAAGCTCCAAATTTATAATACCTATATAAGCAAATAAAGACTATACTTCAATCTAAGAAACAGAACTTCTCATTTCAGACCAGAACTAAGTATTGGTAGCTATCAAGCTTTTAAAACGTCACAAGATCCCACGAAACTCCTTTAATTTTCAAACCACTTCTCGAAAATACTTTATTCCAGGAAAACAGTCAAATTTCTTGGAATCTCTCTAAATTGTTTGTCGCTCTCAACAAGAAAAACGCCTCAAGCTTGGTCGCGACAATACATTAAATTATTGCGGCTCCATGTCTCATTTGACCACCTCAACAGAGTGAAAAATTCAAAATTCGAAAAGGGATAAGGCAAGAAGATCCAATTTCTCCACAACTATTTCTGCTGTTCTGGAGAGGGTGTTCCAAAATTTAAACTGGGCTGAAGTTAGAAAAAATCAAAAGTTTAGCTTATGATGTAATCCTATTTGCTTCCAGTCCGGAAGAGCTACAAACCAGAACGGAAGATCTGAATAATTGAGTTCGAAAATAGGAAGTAAGTAAAACGAAGACAACGTACAGTGGGGTTAAATCAAGATTCGCCTACAAGAAATCGGTATAGTTGATACTTTTACCTACAGCTGTTGAAAACATCGAATCCCAAGATGACTGATAAATAGAAGATGTAAAATGGCATGGAGCTTATTAGGAATAATAAACTTTACCTTCAAAAGCGAGCTTCCAACCTGTCTCAAACGTAAAGCTAAAATCAGTGTGGCTTGCCTGTGAACTTTGACAGGTGGACACTGTGTATGCGAACGACTCAAGAACGACTTAAAGAAAGAGCAATGAAGATATGAATGATAGGAACAACTAAGAGAGTCACGAAGGAAAATGAATGGATTCGCTCGCAAAGATAGAAGTAATGAAAATTGTGAAGAAGGTAAAATGAAGGACACACAGCTAGACGAACAGATGGAAGATGGACAAAAATGTTCTTCGTTGGATTCCCAGAAAAAAGAAACAACACAAAAAGCATTCAAATACAAGATGGGTAGATGAGATTTTAAGGAGCTACTTGGATGAGGATAGAAGCTGACCGAGATCTGTGGAGAAAATGGGGCCCTTCATCGAGCAGTCGATAGAAAATGATTAAATATGATATATAGTGGGTACTCTAAAACTCGCGCCCATCCTCGACTGGAAGATTCTTAAGATAAAAATGCAAATAAAACAATGACATTTTATCATTCGAAGCCAGAGCCAGGTTAAGATATAATGATATGGCAATATGGCACGGCAGATTGCAAGGAAACTTGATGGTATTGACTTCAACACTGTCATTCGTGGAATCATTTCTGCCTGCCAACCAGACAATTCGGGTTCAAGTCCCACCAACACGACACTTTTTTCTTTAATCTGCACTTAAAATTATTACATGTAACAGCAGGAATGAAATGAAGTGAAAGATGTACAGAGCAAAGCATACTCATTTATTGTGCAGCAAAAACGCCCCATCTTTGTGGAGGTTATGACTAGGGCCGGAACCTTTAGGCACATTTTAGCATTTTATATTTTCTATCATACATGTATTAAACTGACAAATGTTTGTATTAAAATGAAGCAAGTAACTGCAACCATTCCTCGATATGTTAGCGTCTAATGAACATAAACCAAACACGAACGATAATAAAATCAATGTTCGTATTTTCTCAACATTCAGTTAATGATTACCATACAAAACAAAAACTTTGAGAGACACTCACACAATAATCCCCTCTCTATAGTAAACATGAACTGCACTGTTTGTTTACAGAATTTTCCTTAGTTTAATGGTTCGTAGTGTCTTCAAATCTTTCAACGTTAATTTAACTAATTTCTCACGTCATACAATGATGAAATTTCGAACAGCCCTGTGGCAATAATAGATTCCATTGTTACTAATATATTTCTATATTTAAAAGCATATTTTAATATATTTTGTTAAAATATGGACTTATTTATCCTAAAATACTAGCCCGCAATGATCTTGTGTTTGACTGGTTGCAGAACACTTTAGGATTTGGGTCACAAAACATTACCTAAAAAGGTATCCCAACACCGAAATAACTCTGAAAGACTTTATAGATGTACTTCCTTAAACAATTCGTACTAAACAGTAAAAAATAATGTTGCTTCTGCACGATTAAAAAGAAAAGCAGAGGGAGCACCGATTCAAGAATTTATAAAGTGACTGTGTATCAGAGCGTTGGTGAGATTTGAACGGGAATCATCTAACTCGCTGACAAACGGTTTTCTTCTACTCCACGAAGGACAGTAGTGAAAAGTCACAACCATCAGGTTTTCTTGCAACTTGTCGCACTGTGATGACACATTGTAACACCTGAACGTGCCCTGGCGCACACGGGCCTTTTATTTAATAAGTTCACCGGAACTCTAATATCTCATAAGAAAATCGAAATATACCAGGTCTTTGAAGCTCTCGTTCTTATACTTTTGACAAATGGGCATAATATATGGAAACATCAAACAAAGCAAAGATAAAAAATGTTTAAAAAACATTTTCAGTTACAGTATTTTGTTATTATTATTATTATTATTATTTACAACAACACGCTGCAAATATTATTGGGGAAGGGGGCATGTGACATGAATACTGTAATCAAAGACATTAATTAATGTAAATCACAAAATGACATATTTTGTCACCAGCTAGAAAACATGACAAAAAGGAGTAGCAAGATGAAAAATTAATTTAAGAAAAAAAGTTGAGAAAGCCTACTAAAACTGAAGTTAAAATGATGGTTTCTCGGACCAACGTTACCAAGCTTACTGGAAAAACAGCATTTGCAAATATCAACATCTTTTAAAATGTCCATAAGACTTACTTTCCTTATTTTCTATATTAAAAAATACATTATTTTTTTTTTCGTGAGGACTGATATGCAGTGCAGAGTTCTACTGAATTTTAAAGCGTAGTGTCCCACGTTCGATGGTTGAATCGCATAGGCAGACAGGAGCACACAGAGAAAAATAATATGCTAGATAAATGTGAATTTCCTGTTCTCAGCGTATTTTAACCAAAACTTTCCGCATTTCTGTCAGTGTTCCCAACATTTTCCCGTCTTTCGGGAAATTTCCCGCCGACTAACAACCCTGACAATAAACAAAATATAAATCAGAGCCATATTCGATCCACTACTGGAATGAGGTCTCTCCCCGGAGGGAGGAGTTTGTCTACTGTTCCCACGCTGACCAGATGGGTTGGGAGAGGAGAGCCTAAGCTCTCACTGTGATCGCCAGTCTTTTATTCACAGCAGCTTCCCAATTGTCCTCACGATGCTGGGTCAACACCGAAATTTTGAACCCCCGCCGGGAATCGTACCCGGGACCGCTCGCACGAAGTCGAGCGCGCTACCGACTAGGCTACGCAGGAGGAGGCTCAAACAAAACAAACACAATGATGCAAATGCAACTTAAAATTCCATTTTCACCTTTCTTCAGCGTTGCGTTCGTTCAGTCTCGTGTTTATTAGATATTACATATGTAAAACTTACATAGACCGGATTCGAACCCTGAACCTTTGAATCTAATTGTATTGATTTATGGCCTTTCGGTATCTTTGACTCACGGCGGGACTGGGTAAGAGTGAGGATGAAGATAACGACCAGAGTATTGCTTACGACACCATCACGTCATTCGTCTTATGAAACTGAGCTAAACCCTGGAAAATTTTAGTCAGAATGGCTGGCGCGGGCTTTGAACACACGTGTGTACCCATACTGCCCCTCCAAAATCTACGACGTTACCACCTGGACAACGAGAACTGATTCCTGAACTTTATACAGATCTAACCTTACGCGTCAGACCACACGACTACCGCGGTCGGTGTAAGGATGTCTAACAGCAAGACACCTATATATATCGGCGTCAGATGCCTAAAGTCATAACATAAATTAAGTTGGATTCGAACCTACGTGCTAGGTTCTGACAAAAGCCTCACTGCTATGCTATCTGACTTTTTTTTAATAGAAAATTTACATATCCATTTCATTTTCAAGCTCCATGGAAAATAAGAAAACAAAACTTAGCATCACATTTTCATTATTATGGAAATCGAACTTGAATTTCTTTGAATACTTCAGATCCAAATTATTACGAACTACTGCAGTAATTACAAAGCCCTGTTGAAATTAGGGGAAACTTTGGATATAGAACATTAGATGCAACCCATTAGCGCGAAACTATTATTTCCGTTTGGGTCCAACAACATTCAAAGAATGCCATCCTCTTGAAAATTCACGGAATCAATTGGTTGTGTCTTTAGAAGGGACAGACTCCCCAAAAACATTTACAAAAGAAGAATGGCATTCCTCGGTAGTTATTTGCTTTTTATAATCGTAACAGATCTTAGGACGAAAGTCACGGCGCGTTAGATAAATTACGCTCAATCTCTCATAGCAACTTACATGTTCCTTTTTGCATTCTCGCGCATGACTCATTACAGGGGCGAATGGCAATGGTTCAAAGGTCAAAAAACATTCCTCTTTAAAATAGGCAAACCCCATTAACCTGAGATTTACCATTACGAGGTAGTTAAAACTTTCGGCATGGCCCTCGTATTACACTGTAAATTGAAAGAAAGTTATCCTTTTATCACTTCCCTATACTAGTACAGTTTGTACATGGTAAACCCATGCCCATTCATTTATACGTCGAATTTCTTCCTATACAGCGAGAAATGTGAGTTTACTGTGCTTTTTGCAGCTGGTTGGTTAAAGCAGAAGGACATCACGCAGATCACTGGGATTCTTTCTATCCATGCTCCCGTCAATATTTTCTTCTTTTCAAGCCTATCAAGATCATTTATTGAAACACACTAATTTTGTAAAAGAATGTACAAAATGTGTTCAGATAGTGGCCGGAGAAGAAAAAGCAGAGGGGAGAGAAAAAGTTTTCATTTTTAACTGCAGTCTATTGAGCTTTATTATAGATAATTAGATCTAATGATAGTCTGGATGAAGTAAAAATCGCTGAAAAATACGAATTATCATCATCCTTATTAATGGAAAGGTAATGTACTGCGAAAATTGTATGGATCGCCACTACAACTCGTTTCAAACTACACTCCAATGCGTTCACTGGCAAAATCGTTACGGTGTTTTGATGGAACATTCAAAGGGACTCCCACAAATCTCCCGATTATCTCGCCGGAAAAGTGGATTCATTTTGGTAAAGCTATTCAAAACTTACAACGTTCCGCCAGGAACCACGGCGCTTCAATCAATACCAGATTTACCAACGCCAACTTGAGATACAATCAGTGTTGCAAGGACAACACCAGTAGTTTCAGCAACAGCTTAGCCACTTTCTTTTTCTTTCTCTTTCCCTCTCTCTAAAAAAAAAAGCATCAATACTTCTAAAGATCTGGTGCCACGATAACCACGTAAAAGTATGCGGCTTCGCTCTAAAAATATATGGGAACATCGATGAACAAATATGTCTGCATTACCTTATTACCTACAGTTGAATTAGTTTCGATAAAACACACACACACACACGCAAAAAAAAAAAAAAATCACATATAAGCACTTCCAGACTTTTGTACGCTTTCAATGTTGTTTTATTGTATCTAGGATGTTTCGGTGTACGGAAGTTTCGCTGCAAGAACTTACTGATTAGTAAAAGAGCGAAGTTAAATATTTAGTTAGTATATTATTATGGCGATATTCAAATTTCCTAACGTCAGCAACCAGTTCAGTAGTAATTATATTTAAAAAAAAATATATATATATATATTTCCAACAGATTACGAACAATGATTAACCCTCACGAGGGAAGGCTAGAAAGAAGTAATGTTACAGAAGTGTTTACACATAAATGAATTTTGGATGACATGCTTGATTTTTATTCATTAAGCACACATGCCAACTCATTTTATGATAGAGAGAGAGAGAGCACAAATATTGCAGTATTACTCAGTAATCCAAAAGAATTTGAATTGTATCAGAAAATAAACATTTTAAAATGTTCTCGCATTTTTGCTTGTATTAGTCCACTGTGGGTAAGCCTGACGTGTAAGAGAATAATAGACGTAACAATCAAAACGATCACTTTCGCAATTAAGGAAGGAAAATAGTTCGTAAAAACGGTATTAAAAGATAACTGAAACATTAGGGGGATCCACAAAAAAATATATTGGGAGAAAGATCAAGGGGTCTCAGCCACCAGGTTCTGGCATCCACCTTGCCACTCCTGTACTAGATTTGACATAATATTGTAAGACTTCCGTAACATGTATATTTGTTGTTTGCAGATAATATAACTTGCCTACTGTTTTCCACGTTATTGTTTTTTTACAATTCTGTTTTTTCCTAAGGATAATGCAGTTCATATAGACTGTTTACTTTCTAAGCACAGATCGAAAGTATCAACCAATACAGTAATTCAAAATATCAAAACTAATTTTTAAAGCAAATTGTTAGTTTAATTACGAATAACGCCATTAATTAGTACATCAAGCAATAATGCTATTAATTAGTACATCAATAGGAGTGTTAACCGACACGCAATAAGGTAAAAAAAAAACCTTATTTTTATATGGGCCAGTTTAGTAACTTTGGACTTCGGTCCGTCACGATTTTGCCTTTAGCTGTTAAGTGGTAAAATCCACACCCATGCCGGGACTCGAACCCGGGACCGTTGAGTCGATAGCCTACCGCCGCAGACCGCTCGACCACCCGGCCGGCACACGCAATAAGGTTAACTTGATCCATTAACAGCCTTTCTACAATCAAAAGGTATAATCTTTGCACCGAAAGTTCCGGATCCCGGAGTCATTTACATTTTTTGCACCGCAAGAACACAATAAATAGGGTTTCAGCAAGTTTCTCTTCTTTTTCATTTACGTTTTACGAAAAATACATTTATCGCTGAAACTAACAAAAAAGTTATAAAAAATGTCGCACATTATAATGGCGATTTCGGTTGAAAACACTGAAAGGAATCCCACCTGAGAACACTGGCAGTGGCCTAATCACGTCACGTCCATTAATAGTTAGATATCGCATAAGATACGTTTTCTTCCTTTGTCACTTGTAGGTGTGGTCTCATGCAGAAAGGCAAAAACCTTAACAACATATTTTACTTTCTAGTTTAAAAATCAGGAATGAGTATGATAATGGTTCACTGTTCCAACAGGCCTACCAAGAAAATTAATATGGATCAAGAGTACGAATTACGAGTATTACATTCTGGGAAAAGCAGCTACGAACGTTTGCACTGAGAACAAATGCCGCTAAAGAATACGTTACAAATGCCATAATTAACTTATATTGCGTGCGTTTGCGCTTTAAAGCTACAGGTAATAGCGACTACAGTAAGCTTGTCAGTCCCATCTAAGCAATGATGTTTCTTGTCTACAAAATCAGAATAAAAGCGAAAAGGTAATTTTTCACCGATAAGAGCCCTCAGTATCTGCGGTACGTATGTAGTGTATCTTATTCTTAAAGATACTGCGCCATTGATAAGGAACAATGAAATTTTAAAAAGCGGCCCCAATACTACTTGTAAATATGTATCAAATAAACTACTTGACACTGTATATTTTAGCTGAAAATATAGAATACCCGTAATTGCGTAGGCTTATGATGTCATCCATTACGGGTACTCAAATTTTTCAATTAAATCATGACAAAATCTCAACATTCGCACATAATATTGAAGCCGCCTTTCAACATTTCACTGTTGCTTGTCATTTGTTTAGTATGTTTAAATATATAAAAACTGAAAACACACACACGCACCGTAGCTAGCTACTGAGGCCTTTTCAAGAGGTTTCTTCGATTGTCTTAGGAGAAATAATAATAATGAAGTTTAGTTATAAAGACGAACGAAACCGCGGTAAAAACTGTCACTCAATCGCCCACTTACACCCTATTGCTGCTGATAACCTTTTTCGATGTAGGAGGTTGCCGATCACACTGCAGTAGAACTCTGGTAGTTCTGGAGCGAAAACCGAAAAGTTATCCACACAACCTTTTCATAGTGTCGTCACTTCGAAAGGTAGTTTTTGTTCCTGTCTCGGTGCCCAAAGCTGAGATTATTTTCTTGAAAGTTATCACACACACGGTCCAGTTGCTCTTTGTACGATTCATTTCTGTCCGTCCGTCAGTGGCAGCAGGATCTTGGACGATAGAGGTTACATCTGAACGGTTCTAAAACAGCGTTCAGCAAACTGGTCCTCGAGGCCAGCTCTTGGGAAAGCACAGGGTGGCTCGCTGAACCTACCAACTAATAAAACTGGTCCGCTCTTGAAAATGGTTTGCGGAACGCTGTTCTTGTACCGCAACCGGAAGTGCCACATTATCAACTTGCGACAGACGCTATGGATTTAAGTATGTCGAGATTCATCCTTATACAGTAATTACTAAGGAAGAATCTGTGAAAGTAATGGGGATGGGGGGTTCTACACTAAAAAAAAAGTAATGGGGATTCTACAGTGAAGAAAATAATAGTGTTGTCATTCGATCAATGAATGATTTTTCTGTTCCAGCACTACCCGAAAAAAAAAACCCACACACACAAGTTCTCAAGGACTAGTAATCACAAGGGCCCACCCGGTTAATTGTGTACTAAAACACATTAAATACACATTTATTTAAAAATTAAAAATATATCCCAAAAGTATTCAGAAACTATTCAGTCCCATTGTCTTCCAACTACAGTTACAGTTTGCTGGAGCCAGACAGAAATAGAGAACCATACCACAAATAATGGTTCAAAAGAATATTTTAGGAATTCGTTTTTCCTTACTGTGTTTACATTGTAAAACTTGCTTTATAGTCCACTTCTAAAAGTTACATTGCAGTATGTGGTTTTTGTAATGCAACTTTATTATTATTATTTCTGAAGCCATATTTAAATAACTTGGTAAGTGGTGGACACTTGAAATGCAACGCTAGTTATGTATATTCTCTTTTTATCAGCTTGGAGGTTTTTCCTTCATTTTTATAGTTGGAAATTAAAAACTCTTCCAAGTACAAGTGAATATTACAAACCAGGAGCGACGACCCCCACCCAACCAGCAAGTTACGCGAGAATGGCTTCTGGATAGCGTAGAGGTTTTATTAGTCTCTATACACATCCTCTTTCTTCCCCTCTTACGTCCGTATTTGAAGTTGAATTTTATTTAAGGCCTTTTGGCATCACTGTCTCAGGACGGGATGGGTTAGTCGAGGGGCGGGAACGTATCGGTATGGGGCTTTCTTAAGGCACCACATCTCGGCATTCGCCTGATGGAAGGGGGGCCAGTCGTGGCATTCGAACCCATGAACTACCAAAAAGCCCGCGACTTTACCGCCTGGGCCACGAGGGTCTTATGTTCGTGTGTATATAATTGTGAAATTTTAAAACTGAGAAAATTAACCTAACAAAAAGGACCTGCCAGAGTGTCATTAAAAAAACTGCCACATAAACAGAGGTCACTGTACCGAATTCTGTAATTAGCTTCTCTCTACCTGCTTTCATCGAGGAGGAAGAGAAAAAACTAGGAATAGAAAAAGCGAACCAAATCAAAAGCACCTGCCTGCTACTTCATAGAAATTTTTCACTGGTTGAAAATGATTAGTTGTAGAGCTGATAAGTAGTTTTAGTGTTTGAAATTTCACTTAAATAGCCTTTATTTTAATAATAATAAATGCAGCATCAGTTTAGCATATATGTTCTCTGAACAACACACAGTTTGATAACAGTAATGTCCGTTTGTACTGCGGAGATATGTAAATAAATTATAACGTGAATATCAAAGTACATCAACCAGTGATACTTCGATTTCAGATAACATCATGCAAGTGTTCACTGTTTTCCTACTTCATTTTACATGATCTGGAATTTTAGAGGAAACCTCGCATTTTTTAGTAATATGACGATTTGCTTTCCTTTATTTAAATTTTTGTATGTGCAATTTTGGCCTTCCACCTTACTTCAAATATATGTATTTGTATGTGTAGATGTGTATCAACTTAAAATTCCGAAAAGTTCTTCCATAAAAAAA